>VSDK01004196.1:259739-298258 GCA_009767595.1 Symbiodinium kawagutii | reverse complement strand
TGGTTGAGGTCCGGCAGCGACCACTGGGCTTGGCCTGTCGTGGTTGAGGTCCGGCAGCGACCACTAGGCATAGATGGTCGTGGTTGAGGTCCGGCAGCGACCACTACTCGTGCATGGTCGTGGTTGAGGTCCGGCAGCGACCACTAGGCATACATGATCGTGGTTGAGGTCCGGCAGCGACCACTCGTCGTGCATGGTCGTGGTTGAGGTCCGGCGAGGAGAAGGACCGGAGGAGATGAAGGAGGAGGCGGAGGAGGAGAAGGAGGAGTCAGCTCTGATAAAATCTAACAGCCCTCACCTGACAGGTGGGGAAAAAAGCTTGAAACCACCAACCGTAGCTTCGTCGATCAACCCACCCCAAATATGAGAAAGTATATGAAATGTCAAAAACCACCAACTAGTCATGTTGAACCTTGTTTCGTTAACATGGCTGTGGGATGCTGTGGGTCAGTTCACCCTGTACCCCTGGTTCCCCCCATCAACCATTCTTTTCCCTCTTATTCTTGGTGATTATCTCCCCTTGTCGGTGAACTGCCAGTTCCCCATTTCGCCACAACTCCAAAACGATCAAAACGCTGGTACATATCCCCTAGTATTTCATTGGCGAACTTTCTGTATCGCTTCAGTTGGGGT
Source organism: Symbiodinium kawagutii (assembly GCA_009767595.1). NCBI lineage: Eukaryota > Dinophyceae > Suessiales > Symbiodiniaceae > Symbiodinium > Symbiodinium kawagutii. Next base: position 297,625 of record VSDK01004196.1, on the reverse strand, counting down.
ATGTTACCAAGGCAAGCCATGTGGTCCACATGAGTTGAAGCATACCCCCATTGAAACGATGCAGAAAGTTACCCTAAGAGTATTGTTGCTTACCATCCCCTATGAAGCGCATGAACCACCAAGCAGCACCACCTCCCAGCGAGCTGCTCCCTTCGTCCTCCAGCTCCTCCAGGTGCGTTCGAAGGCCTGTCATCTCCAGCTGCAGCGTCGTGGCGTTTCCCGCCGTCACCGATGCGATGGAAGCCGAGGGCACCATCGTCATGGACAGCGCGACGGATGTCAACGCCTGGGCCCCCGGCGAACCCCCAGGCCTTACAGTGGCAGGTTGTTGCCTGGGTGCCAACCATCATAGTGGTGATATGTGGTGATGCAATGGTTAAGTGTGATTTTTGATGATGATGATGATGATGATGATGGTGATGAGGAGGAGGAGGAGGAGGACGACGACGATGATGATGATGATGATGACGATGATGACGATGATGACTATGATGACGACGATGACTATGATGATTTGGTGATTTGATGATTTGATGAGCTGCAATGGTCATTAAATTGTGAATGTCAAAAGCAATGTTTCATCATGCTAGGCATATGTTGCACTAAGCACTGATGAATAGACGGGATATGACTGAAAAAACAAATGGACCATATGGTTTTTTGCAGGTTCCATTGGTTATGAACTAAAAATGGTATTAGCACTGTTGCCAATAGTTGGTACCCAATTGGCAGAAATACCAGCCATGGGCATCCATTGAAATCAAAGAGTTTACCAGGCTCCCATTGGAATTACCAATCCCTTGGCATTTGCAGAATGAAACTAAGACTCCTCCTTTGGTGGTTAAAGTTGTTTAACCATCATTTTTGTTTGTTTATTCTCCCTGATTATTAACCACGATGACCCATGCTTGCAACTAATCCTGATCATAACCGTTATTGGGGACCCTGGTTATAAACCCATGGTTTATCCCTCTTAACCTGATTGTAACCCATTATGATCCCTTTTAAGAATGGATAACTGGATAACTCATTATTAGTTGTTATCCTTAATCGGTTTTATCCCTTATTAAAACCACTATAGCTTATCATCCCTTATACTAGTATAGCTACTATCATCATTGTGGTCATTAAACTCATGTTTAATCATCATGAGCACCCACTATGATGCTATCACCAAAACCAAAAAAATCATAAAACATCATTCAACTTCCCATTATCAATCCAATCCATGATTTATTTCACAGTTCTAACTCCCATTCCCAGCTCTTCACCACCAAAATCACGGGTCAAAGCTCGCCCTGCGACGCGTTTTGTCAGACCCAGTGGCCGATGGCCGCGTTCCGTAAACCGCCAGCAGCGGCACGCGGAAGAGAGGCTCCGCACACGAAAGGCCGCTGGGGCAAAGGGAGATCACGGCCACCTACGCCGGTCATCCAGGGTGGGTCTTGGGTGCCCGGTCCTAGTCGCTCATGATGGGTGACCAGTGATGGGTTCATGGTCGTTGAAGGGGTGTATGATGGTTGATGATGGTTTATTGAAGGGGCTGATGGTGCGTGATGATGGTTTATTGAAGGGGGTTGTGGTGGTTGACGGTGATTTATTGAAGGGACTTGTGGTTGTTTATGACTTTTTATTGAAGGGGCTGATGGTGGTTTATGATGGTTTTTTGAAGGGGTTATGCTTGTTTATGGCGGTTGTTGATGAATCATGATGGGTTGAATGACGGGAGAATGATGGTTGATACTTGGTTTATGACGGTTGCTGATGGTGAGTTATGGATATTGATGGTTCAAGGAAGGGCCAGGGTAGGTTGATCCTGGTTAACAACTAGTGGCCAACAATGGGCTATAATATGGCTATGGGTCAAGCAGTCAACCAACCAATAATGGAGGATAATGACCAACAACGATAGGGAAACCAATGGTTAATGATAGGGGAACGAGGGGTACAGGGTTGTGACCCACTGCCATATAATGATAGTTGACAATGGTCGAATACCTGGAGGGTAACCACAAACAATGATTTGTGGCACAAACATAACCACCGTAGAACATGACCACTGGTTGACACCAACGGGATATATAGATTGACATCGACTGGTAGTTTCTTCGCACAACCACAAATTGAAACCAAAAACAAACAACAAATGGCAGTGGGTCAAAACCCTGTACCCCTCGGTTCCCCTATCATTAACCGTTGTTTTCCTTATGATTTGGCTGGTCACTATAAGCCATTATTGACGGTTAAGAGCTTGACCCAGTTCGCCAAACATCAACAAATACAGGGTATCCTGGGCACACACACCCTTCCAGGCAATACTTGGGATACTTGGGCCAGGCAGGTGTCAAATAATGTCACCTTTTTCATCTTTTCAAAGCCCCTGGTAGTTGAACATGGCTGGCTGGAAAACCCACCATTTCAATGGATCATTTTTTAGGGTTTCTCCAAAAAGTATGGTGATTTTCCAGCCAGCCTTCCTACATCGCCAGAGTGTATCCGTTCCTTTGCTCTTTCATCTTGTATATCTTTTCCTTTCTTCCACTACGGTTGGTTATTCCACCCTACTATCAACCATTGTACCTCCCGATAGTTCACCTGTTCCCTTTGAAGGCTCGGATATCACTACCTGCCTCTTCAGAAGTTTCAAAGTCCATCAGGGTCTCCAGCAACAAGACCAACTGATAGCCTCAGACCCGTCCAGGGTGGTTCATACGGCTGGATCGCCTGGGGTTGGGATATAGCTATGCTCAATGACCCCTTACCAACTGATACCCGATGGGTAGTACCCAGTGACCTGGGATCCCTCAATAAAACGAAGGGGTCCCAGCCTTGAAACAATAGAAGATTAGGGGTCCCAGCCTTGAACATGGACTTTGCAATGAAAAAAGACTAAGGGTCCCACCTTTCATCTGCAAATATGAAACCAAGAAACCAAATGCCCTGGGACCCCAAGGGGTCCCAGCCCAGAACCTTGGCACCAGCCTCTCACACTTGTTTCCTCATGCCCACGAGGGGTCCCAACTGAATTTCAAACAATAGCCAGAACCCCCACGATTTTATTCCATGCCTCAAGCGCTTTCCGCGTTATTTTTTTTTCTGTGCGATTAACTGTCGTCTTTCCAAGGTCATTGCAACATTTGATCAAGACCCACTTAACAGTGTAGTTTGCGACCAACCTGGTCAACCAGATGGGCAGGAACCAAATGAAGCAGCAGGTAGGGGCGGAGTGAAATAAAGACCAGGGCAGCCCAGCTCTCTGGTGGTAAGTCCATGTGGTAGAGCTTGGTTTCCTGGGTTTTCATTAAGCCTTCGCTAGCATCAACGGCTCCTGTGAATACTGGGAATGGAGTCCATTCGGTTGCGTGGATTGTTTTGTTTTGGTTCATTAACGACCCATCATGAACCCATCATAGACACACCTGGCGTGCCTAAATTTTCTGATCCCAATCATAGGCCCATCATAGGCCCATCATAGGCCATCGCACGGCCATCGTAGAGCCAGAAAAAACTGTTCCATTACCAGCTTGTAGCTTTGACCAGCCGTGGTGGAAGCCTTGCGTAATGCTAGGGTGCCGTGAGCGAGGAAGAAAAGGTTTAGTGTTGATTTTCCCACCAGGCTCAAGGGGCATCCCTGCTTAAACTTCCTTATGCCCAATCCTAGACCCATCCTAGAATGTAGGTATACAGGGCTCCCTGATCCAAAAGCATACGTCCCCAAAAGATTGTTTTGGGGACGTATGGTTGCCACTGGGTTCGGAACATTTGGACAATGGGTAACCCTGCTTTAGCTTCCCAATCCCTTATCATAGGCCCATCATAGGCTTTGCATATGGCCGGCGTTAACCCATCATAGACCCATCTTCCGTTTTGGTACAGTTATGCTTTCCTGCAGTGCCACTATTTGACAGGTAGGAAAGAAAACTAATCCATGGTGTCCAACTTATCGATGAATGATTTACATGAAGCCATCAAATGTTTAGAACCTGCAGCAGCCCGGAGCAAAAATCAAATGTTTAGTAGGGATGGCCAGTTGGAAGAGACAGTAAATCTACTAGATCCTTGTCGTTCTCTTTTTTTCGCAAAGTATTGGTTTAAAAAAACGACCCACTTCAAACAAGTAACTCAACTGTCCAATGTTTAGCTCGAAAGATTGGTGATGAGTTACACTCAGTGGTACCCAGCCGAAGCCAAAATAAGAATAAAATAAAATGAAATAGGAATAATATGATAGGGATGCCAGGCCAAACATAAAATAAAATCAAGTCACACGTACAAATATACTCCAGGGGGTTCCAGCATGTTCCAACTATGTTGCAGGGTTGCCTCATGGCTAGCTGAAATACCCCAGAATATTTTGGACATACTATTTCTGAGGAGTCCCAGCCTTAGACATGGTCTTGGAAAGCATGGCTCGGACCCACAAAACCTCAAATAAAATAAAGTAAAACTGAATAAAAGGACCTCCAGGTACTAGGATTTTATTTTTTTCACCTGTCGAGGATCCAACTGGGGAAGCACAGCCAAGTAGGGGAAGAAGCTGCTAGCCCATTCAGGCTGATTTCATGTTTGCCTTATTTCTCGCTCGTGAAGCGTTTGTTTCAGCGTTGCAACGGAGTCTAGCAGTGACGGTACCAGATGCGGAAACAGCTTTAGAGGAGAAGTGCTTCTTCGTGACAGAAAGTGGAAAAGAAATTCAAGGTAATGCCGAAAGAGATTGGCCAGTAGGCTCGGACATCAAGAAGTGCGTCTTCACCGAGAAGTAGCGGCCTTAAGCTGTCATTATCCACAGTCAAGGGTGCTTAAAATAAGCTGAGGTCCCACGGGCACGGCATGGCACGGCCATAGGCGCCTCCTTAAGGACAAGGCTATCCCATGCTATCCCCAGATCTGGCGCCACAACGCCAACTTCAGGGGCACCTCGCCACCCTTGCACTTGGCATGTGGCATGCCAGTTGCTGCTGCAACGAACGCTACCAAACTGTGCTTCAACCAGAAATGACCTCATGAAACCGATTGAAAATAAGCAAATGATTGTAAGATGACCAATTAGATCCAATTGGTTGCTTTAACGTTGACTGCCATGATTTTCAAATGACTTTGATCATTGCAGCCATCATTCACCACACCCATCCGTTGATCGCCAACCACCCCACGACCCCACGGATCCCCACGGTGTCAAGCCGCTACACTCGCAGCTCGGCCAAGCGGATGCGAAGGTCAGGGTCAGCTCGGGGGCGCTCCAGGTGCAGCTGCTGGGGAAGGGAAAGCCCTCTGCGCGGTCGCTGGACCTAGCAGTTCCATGGGATTCCATCAGGTTCCATCGTCATTTCAAGGAGTTGAGCTGAGGATGATTGATTTCTGCCTATTTTGCTATTTTGATCTGTTTTGTTCATGCTGATTTTCTTCAAGGATTCATCGTCATGCTGATGCTCGACCACGGTCAATCGCAAGTAGCAAGGGGGCAAAATGCAAGGAATTGTGATGAGGCAAGCGAACAAAAGCCAATGTGTATGGTTCAAACGTGTGTTCATGATCAATACCCCCAAGCTCCCAAGCTGATTGACGGGTTCAATCAGAAAAATGATCACGGTTTGGGATGCTTGGGGCATTCGAACTTTTTTGGATGGTCATCTTGATAATTTGGTCAGCTCTTGTCTTTCTTTATTGCGTGATTGCTGGCAGGAGTTGTCCATAAGCGTGCCTGTTGTTGATTGCTGTTGTCTTGGCCATCTTCCTGGTCACTAGTTATACTTGGCAGTAAGCAGTACAAACCATTAACTGCTTGGTGGTTTCAACCCCTATAGAAAATATTAGTCAACCAAACATTTGTTAATCAATGTTAATCATTACTAAAATTAAATAAATGCTTGAAGCCACCAACCAGTGAACCATGATTATGCAAACATTAAATCCACTATTACTATTAATTAGCTACTATTAACCATGATCAAACACTCCCAAACATAATTTGCACATCAACTAATCATCAGATGTCACCAATTAGCCATAACCACAAGTCATGGCTCCTCTATTACTTAAAACCATTGCACTCTGGCGCTCTAACATAGCGATGGAAAGGATAGCAGTTGCTGATGGTTTTGCAAGGTTTCTCGCAAAAAGTGGTGATTTTCTAGCCAGCTATGTTAGATCACATGAGTGTCATCACCCATCTTTGGGGTTCTCAAAATAGTGGTACCCCCAAATAATCCTTGTTTGACAATTTGCAGTTGTAAACCAAGCATTATATCAAATATGGCCAAAGAGTCTCCAACAAAACAGCTACCAAAGAACCAAGCATTTCTTGGGGGGGTTCCCTATTTTCTGAACCACCCATCTTGGCACGCACCGAATCGCTGTGCCAGGGAACAGTTCCAAAAACCACTGGCCACAGTGGTCGCTGAGCACCGGCAGCAAAGGCTGGGGGGCCAGCTGGGAACCTACCGCTGCGAGCCGACACTGGGGAGATGGGGCCATGCTGTGCGGTCTCAGTGGTGAACTCTTGGGAGAAACTTGGGATATGGCATGATTTGTCATGGGCCATTTCAACTGGTAATGGTGCTGCCTACTTCCTGTTGGTGGAAAGCCAAATATCATTAGCCAGAGTTTCACATTAGGCCGCCATGTATCAGTTTGCCGCCTTTTGTGGGGTGTGAAATTATTTTTTTTGTTTCTTTTTGAGAAATCAATCACATGATGTCGAGGCTCAACACCACCTTTCCTACTGGGCGACCCGGATGCAGTCACCATCAACACTCCCAGAGTGTACCAACACAGCAAAATGAGGGTAACATCTCTTATCCAAACACTTAATAGATGGCATATTTGCCTACGTTTGCCGATATCATGACGCACTCTTGTAGGTAAATATGCCAGCACCATGCAGCATCTGGGACAACAAAACCAGAAGCGGGCAACATTGGCTAAGCACCAAACCAGCACAATTTTCCGCGGCGATTAATTACCTTCAATGGGCACAAACAAATATCCCCGGCCTAGCAACCAATGCAGTACTGTCCCACTGGAAACAAATGGGTTTGGTGGTTTCTCAGAATAGGGGTGCCCGAAAGCATCCCACATCAATCACCTTTTTAGCAATAAACTATTTTGGGAGGTCACCGATTTTGAGAAACCACCATTTGCAAAGATTTGTACCATGTGGAGAATGGCACAATTGATCAATGTTCTGTCTAAATACCTCAAGAAAGTCATGAAGTATGAAGCCAAGCCTGAAATTATTCAACTGCGAGCAAACTGCTCTCCAATACCCCATGAATGCTGACAAAGTGATGTTGATCAGTCTTGCATCACAAGAATCACCTGGAACAAAGTAACCACATCATCTTGGATGGTTTTGGCTCGAGACCTGTGAAATTCATCCTCATCCACACTTCGGTGACCATTCAGACTTCGTATGACCAAATTTGCCTCAGCCTTAACGAGCAATTTCTTTAGAGAAATCTGTCCCTGACCCATCGTCACCCACGAGGCCGGGGACATCGGCGAATGGGCAACCGCTGAAACCCAATCTGGAAGCCTCATCTCGTCCCTGTTGGCGCTCAAGTCGTCCATATATTTTCTTATAAGGAAAGCAGCTGTAAATGGTGGGATTTTCCACTGATGGGTTGGGGACCCAAGGTGTAACGGCATGGTTTTCCATGGGTACCCCCAAGGCACCGAATCGAATCCATAACTCCACGGAGCCGTTGACCTCGTAACCTCGGAGCGTCAGGATGCGCAGCGGCCCTGTACCTTCCACAGCGGAAGGCCTCAAATGATCAGGTAAACCATTTATGATTGATGGATTTTTTTCAACTAGCCAGGTTGAGGCCAACTCGCAACTACCAGGTGGGCCTTTCCAAAGAGCTAGGGTGTCCATTGGTCAAGAATTGCAGCAGCAATGATCCACATCAATACCAACCCTGGATCAAAAAAAACCTGGTTGATTAACAGGGGATATCCACCCAAAAGCCTTGGTTTCTCATGGTTTCCCACTAAAATGCCGCGCCCCAATTAACAAACCAATGTGCTGGCGGATGGCGGGCAAGCACCCGCCCAAGATCACCGAATCAAATCCACAGTTATGGCTGCCTGCATCCCATCTGTGCGCTACCGCCAAGCTTTAAGGGGAAGTTCAACCATTTGCTGATAGGATGCGCTCTTTTTCCTTCAATCATATCCAGTAAAAGGCTGATTATGAACCATCAGTCAGTGTATAACTATGAAATGCTATGGCACAAGGAATAGTAAAATTTCTAACAGGAAAAATCAACGAAAATCACTAATACAGCCTCCATTGCCTGAATCACCAATATGCCTCGATTTAATTTACTGATGCTACTTACTACTAAGATCTACTTAGTACCCTCTGGTAAACTAACATGGCAACGGAAAATCCACCATTTTGTTGGGAAAACCCTGGGAAATCATCCATTTGTGCTGCATTTTCCATTGCCATGTTAGTTTACCAGAGAGTAATCAGATCATCTTAGATCCACTTCCACGGCTCCACTTCCACAGCTGGCCACTCGCCCTGCCGTGGCGCCACCGGACGTGGAGAATCGCAGGGCGCTTGGCGCAGTGCGCCCCAGCTGCGTGGCCGCCAGGTACAGCTGCCCAGCGGCGGTGCCCAAGAGCCAGCCATGGCGCAGCATGACATGGCGCTGGTGGTTTTGGGATAGGCTTTGGGCGAGCTGGTGTGGGATGGATCGACTATGATTAGCTATGAAATTTGGGCTATGATCACATGTGCTAAGACAAGCTATGATTCAATTTGGTGATGTGATGGATTATGATGATTATGATTAGCTTGACTTTGGGGAGGTGAAACTCCGGTGATGGATTATGATTAGCTTTTTGGAAAAACATCTGAACCGATGGAGCCATGGAACCGGCGTAGATGCCTGAAATTTGGGAGTAGATTTCCGCAGCTACGCCATCAAAGTGAAGGGTGCACGTGACGAAACAGAAAACAAGCAAGCAACCAACAACCAACAACCAACAACCACTCCACCACCACATCACCACCACCAACAATAGCGACAAACCACACGCAACAGAACACAGGATTACATTTGCGCAAAGGTTTTTGCAACGACATGCATAATCACGCTAGGCGTGTATATAAACATTTAGGTATTTGTACTTTGACATTCTGCATGCAAAGCACCATTTACAGATTGTTGAAAAGTATATTGCATGATACTGCATGTATATGCATGTGCATGCGTGTGCACTTTCAGTATAATAAATGTAAAGATCCGTAAACGCATAACACACCAATATTCAGCCTGTGCAGACTTGCTTGACTTGAAGCATGGATATATGTTTAATTAAGCATTGTTGACGGATGCATGTGTACATGCACGTCTGCATATACGTCAAATAAGGCGTGGCGGGTCATGCAGGAATCTATGTAGGGGACGCACCGGCACACATCAGTATGACTCAACCGAAAATAGGTCCTTGCTCAGGACCAGAAATGGTTGTTTCTCAAAATAGGGGACCCCCCAAATCATCCATCTAATAATCATTATTAGAAGTAAACCAGCCATTTTTTGGGTACCCCTATTTTGAGAAACCTCCAAATGTGGTGATGTGAGATCTCGCAAAGCACCAAGAGTACCATGAGTTGAGCCATGAATAACGGGTGAAGCATCAGCCTTTGGTGGACCACACATGTTGGGAAGATCCCCATGACTTGCGGCTTGGCAGCGGTTACCTGGGCTACGGCTACCATGGGATCGCTCCCCCAAGCAGTCAATGGCTAGTCATGCGCATCTCATTGGCTAAGCACTCATCTAGGTGGTGGTTGAACCACCCCGTCATGAAAACTTGAAGCCAGGGGTAGGTGACCAAAGCATTGCAACTGACTTGACTGAAAAAACAACCAACTAGAAAGCCGCATTCATTTTTGTTGAAGAAAACTGCCACGTGCAATGACCCTGGGGGAAAATTGAGCCTGTCGAGGGGGAGGGGGGCCCAAGAAATTGAATTATTCAATTATTTGAGACTTTTGGAGGTCCTGTCCCTGCCAACTACTTGCTAAAGCAAGAGCAACTTCAGCTAGCTGACGCTAGCTTTCGTGAATAGTAGTTACCCATAGTCAACCAATCAACGATTTGTGAAAATTCAGGAAAATAAACATGTTGAAACCACCAGCCAGTCTTCTAATGATCTGCCAAACCCAAGTCACAAGGGGCGTCACTTCGCGAGGGCTCACGGTCATCATCAAGGTATTCTGACTCACCTCCTCGGCCGACGGTCAGAGGTGCACCATGCTTTTTCAAACGTCCCGTTGATACTGGAACCACCAATGCTTGTGCTTAATAATGGTTAGTAGTGGCTACTATAATGATTATAATGGCTGGTAATGATCATAAACTGACGGTTGGTGGTGGAACCACCCCTACGAAAAATATGAGTCAACCAGCTAATTGTTGACAATCACCAGGGAACACAACAAATGTTTCAAGTAAATAATCATGGGTATCAAAAAAACGCTCTGCTATAGCTGCTATGGAAAATGCACACAGGTTTTGTCATATTGCTCACCGCCAGTTCATCATCATCATCATCATCATCACCATCACCCCTAGTTCACCACTAGTTCACAACCTAATCAACTATCATTCACCCATAACTAGTTCACCAACAGTTGCTAGTTATCACTATTAGTTCACCATCTACCACCACTAGCTCACCACCATTTCACAACTTGAATTAGTAACATCATTTACCCACATAGTTACCCAAATATTTACCCATCTAGTTACCAGCACTTTTTTTGACTGCGCCCTCCACACGGACCATCGGCGACGCCTTACCAGCACTTATCATTTACATTTTTTGATGATCTAGCTACCACTAGTTATCATTTGCCAATGGACATGGTTATCATCTAACATAGTTACCCATCTAGCTATCATCTAATCACTAGTATCTGGGACAGTTACTCTCTTGGATCATCTAGTTAAGAATAGTTCACAATAGTTACCATCTACTTAACCAATAGTTACCAATAGTTACCCAAATAGTTACCCAAATTCATAAATGGCAGTGGGTCAAAACCCGTACCCCTGGTTCCCCTATCATTTGCCATTGTTTTCCCTATAGTTTTGTTGGTGGAAATCCCCCATTAGTTGGTTGATTAACTGCTTGACCGGTTGCTAAATAGCTAACCACTAGTTACCACAATAGTTACCATCTAATTAACCAATAGTTACCAATAGTTACCCAAATAGTTAACCCAAATTTGTAAAGAGCTAACCACAAGTTACATAGGTGGCTGAACTCGATCCCTTGCTAAAAGTCTAACGGCTTTAGTGGTTATATAAGGTAAATCAATCATATCCCAAAAAAGCTAAAAAGCTAAGTTCATAGCTGTAATCCACCCAGTTACCACATGCTTCACCCTTTTTTTGGGTGCATTAACCACTAGTGAACATAGTAGTTACCCAACTAGTTACCCCTATTGTGAACTATAGTAACCACAAGTTACCACATGGTTCACCCTTTTTCTTCATCTTCACCAGCCGCCACCAGACTCCCCAGCCTGAATGGCTTGCTGCATCTGCGAGTCGGGCTTACTGCTCACCACCTGCCGAGCAGAAACATCTAGCCGAGTGACGGCTGGAAACCGTCGCGGGAAATCATGGGAACAACCTGGAAATCATAGGAATTGACCTGGAAATCGTAGGGGTACCCAACCAAAACTACCTGGAAATCATAAGAAAAACATAGGAATAACCAAACGAAAGAAAAAAAGAACTGGACCTCCTGGGAACCAGCAACCAAAAGCATCCAATAACCACTGAAGAAGCAACTAATGATGGTCAATGATGATCCAATGCATGCTGAACATTTGCTTATTGGTAAAACAATCGTTGCCTAATCGTCCAATTCAGACAATCCTTGCTTGAATGCTGAAATGATGGTGAAAAATGGTTAAGCGATCGTTGAGTAGTGGTCAAATCATGTTTGAATAATGGTCGCGAATAATGCAGAAACATTGATAAATTCCGACTTAATTGGACTAAATAATCTGTCAAAAGCAGCTGATCCATTGCTGACTGATGGCTGAACAAACTGGAAAACAGTCTTGAATCATATGGGCAATGTCAAGTTAATTGTTCCTGTCTACAAAACGGTTGACGCAAGGGATATGCCAATGATAGAAGAGTAATCAATGGTACAGTAAGTAAATTGATGAATACTGGCTCAAGAACGGTTGATACCGCGGGAAAACCACAAAATGCGTCAATAAGCAGAATAATGACTTGCTAACCATGATGAAGAGTGGAGTAAAGTTGAAAAAACACACTGATATTCGTTGGTAATATGGTTTCCCATATTTGGAATCACTGTAGCCGACACTAAGAGTGACCCTAGCTTCTAATTGTAATTGCTGATGATGCTTAGTAGCAAAGCATCATAAGAATATTCCACAAGAGTGGCAGGAAGCGCGATCTCCCGTCCTCCCAAACCTTGTCCGGAACATGTATCCCATCCCAGCTAAAGGCTCGTTTGTTTTGGGATGCTCAGCACATCTCAAGATCTGACTCAAACCTGGAAGCCTCAAGTGATCACCGACATCTGGGGTACCCAAGGGGCGATCAACCAACAAGATCTCATTAGAATCAATTGTATCAATCGATCTGAATCCCCAACATCAGTAAGCATATACAAATCTCATAAAACGCTGGCTTCTCAGAACAGGGGACCCAAAAATGGTTGGTTCATTACCTTCACAGAAAAGGTTGATATTGGATCAGTGGGGATGACACGTATTTTGAGAAACACCCAAATATGGCAGTGGGTCAGAGTCCCCCTGGTCCCCCCATCATCAACCAGCTTGTTTTCCCTATAGTTTTGTTGGAGTAAATCCTTCATGACAACGTTGGTTGGTGAACTGCGGCTGACCCAGCGAAAGCCATATCCAGCAACCTCGCCAGTGCCCTTCCCAGTCGTCGACCTACGACCTTCACGAATCCACCCCCTACAGCTGAGTATATCGTGGCGATATGTTGACCCCAAATGAAGCCAAACCCCAGGTTGATTAGTTGCGGGGCTTACCATTTTCAAGGGAAACCCGTCGGCTTTTAGGGGATACACCCTATGATCATCAACCAGGTTTTTTCTTAAAATCCTGGGTTGACCTTACCTCATGAGCAATCTCATCACCAATCTCTGCTGCCCAACTCGCCCACCAGCCTTTGGTGCAGCTTGGATCTGGCGACCTAAACGAGCCGCCAGCCCTTTAGCGGCGTTGTTGTTCCTGCTGGCCGCCAGCCACACAGCTCAAATGTCGGGCTCCCATGACTGCAGACAAGCTATTGTCATTTGTTCAAAGCTTTCTGCATTGGTTGTCACAAATGAATGGTCAATGCTTAACGTCATTCAAAGTGGAACAGATTACTGTGTCATTGGAATGGTTGATGATTCGAACTGTCCATCAAGATGAATGATTGACAGCTTGTTGTCACCCCTTATTCCCGAGTTGTTATTGATCATCATTAGCCAGCTCTAAACCGCCACTGATTCGCTATAGAAAAACACGCACCATTAAAAGTCGTTAACGATGATACCATCGCAAGGAACTCCCTTCTCCACCGCCTTTGACGCTGCGGTGTCTACGGATGGGTATCGGCGCTTCCAGATGAAAATGGTGATTTTTCCCCCACACCACTACAGTATGTATGGTGACAAAAAACGTATGAGGATTATAGATAATGGCTCTATAGGGATTAAAATAGTCTATGCACGCTATATAAAATGGGAATGGGAGTAATCACCAACAATGATGGTTCAACAACTACTGTATGAGCGTTTCTCACGCCATAGGGGACCCCCAGTTTCCATACCGTCTACTCGCAATTTAAGGAATTCAACCAACCTTAACTGTGGGGTTCCCTATTCAAAGAAACCTTATAAAACCTCTTTATAATACGTTGTTCTGTCTATGGTCCAAAAAAATTAACTCCTTTCCCCCGCTGACATCTCCTGACCAAATTTCCCCTTCTGGCAATGCATACCGCAATGCATACCTGTGTATCACCACCACACCGCAATCGCAACTTTCCGCTACCAACCACTGAAAAAAGATCTCAGGCAATGGGATCACCACTTCGAAACAGCCAACGGCTTCAGCATGTCCATCAGTTCTTGTCACACCTTTGGTGGACATCATTCACCAAATGTGATGAAGCAACCACTGCAAACCGGTTGGGTTGGTGAACATCAACTTCAAGTTCACCATCAGTCATCAACTACAAAGCACCGCCAAGGGATGAATCCCACCATCATTCATCAGCCAACAATCCAACCATCAACCAACCTGCCACCCAACAACCATCACATCCAACCACCAACCATCGGCCCAACCAGGGAGAATCCACAAGCACTACCAACCACCAAGCAGAACTGCTGGCGTCCCAGGCCTAGCCGCAGGCGCCCTACGGCGCTTGAAGATGGGCGGATTCACATCGAAACCCTGGAAGAGGAGATGATGTGCCAAGGTCCCCTGGCCGCAGCCCGCTGCCCCCAGGGCCCATCTTCGAGGTCAGAATTCGAAGACCCACACAGTTCTCCAGCTGGGTGCCCGCAGAAAGCTGGGTCTTCGAACATGTTTTCTCTTGGGAGAATTGGGCAATCAATCAACAACAAGTTTTATCCCCCAAGAAAATCTCTCAATCATCAAACGAGTTTCTTGGGAGGATTGTTTTCTCCAAAAAACAATCCAAAAACTGCGAGCAGAAGGACCATCTGCCACCAGCTCCCTCGCCCCACCGGCTCCACGTTGGCTCGCAGCACGCGGAGTCGCAGCACGTTCGGTGCACCTGATGCACGAGACGCGTCCAAAGCGTTGGGTTGGTATACTTTGGTATGAATGGGTAATGTTGGTTTCTGATTAGTGTAACCCCCCCTAAAGTAATGAACATAGATGAAACCAACAGGTAGATACCAATCAGAAACCAACATTATAGGTTATAGGAAGGTCGTGCTAGACAATAAACTTGAAATTGGCATACTTGACAGCCAGTTTGGGTCAAATACACTTGAGCCAAAATGGGGTCACCTTTAGCACCCTAATAACAGAAGCCTGTTCACCCAAGGCCTGCCTACCCTGAAACAGTTTCACATATCATGTTTCATTCATGGCTGAGTGATGGACAATTGAAATTCATGGCTAAGGTTTGCGGTGGTTCCGTGGTGGCGGTAAAACATTTGTTCATTTGATGCTTCAATTCATCCCAGTGACGAATCGTTGACCGTTGACACTGTATCAGCGTGAAGAGCTTCGCGCTGCCAATTCTTGAAGTCTGGGTGCCTAAGTTTCCCAAGGAAAAAATCTAACCAACTCCAAGACTTAGCCTCTGGTAAACGATCATGGCTGGCTGGAAAATCCACAATTTTTTGTTGGGAAAACCTCGGGAAATCATCTGTTTACGGAGGATTTTCCATTGCCATGTTAGTTTTCCAGAGGCTGACATTGAAAGCACGGAATCATCCATTGGTTGACACTGGCCAAGGATGGTGATGGTTTATCATTTTGGAGCACGCCAACCACCAGGACCTTACCACCGGATGCTGAGAGGATTCAACTGGCTTCCAAAATTGCCTCCAAATCCCTCTCCCAGCATCAGTGACACAAACCCTGCCGCCCCAAAACCTATGGATTCCCTTCTAAGTGGGGGGGGGGGGGGTTGGGGGGCGCTGACATACCACAATTCCTCCCAACTGGGGTGACCAACTCGAGCGATCACTTTCCTATTCGAAAAACGCCAATTTGGAGGAGTTTCCAGCAGGGCAGTGGCTAGTGATTGAAGGATCTCCTTTCCAACATTTTCCAACCACCTATGAATGTCTTGCTTGTGAGCATCCCCAGTGCTACTGCTTTCAAAGGCCTGGAAACGATGGCAGAGTGGCAGTGCTTTCTCGCCACGCAGGCCACTATTGACCAAGTTTTTTTTTCTCATGTCTACATTGATGGATGAAAAAAGGTAGGGCCCCCGTAGTTGCAAGTTGGTTTACAAGCCATTTCACTATACACTTCTATCTACCACAACTTAGCTACCCAGGCGGGCCCACCTTCTAACTAACCAATGGTTGCAACAATGGCAGTCAATCTCGATGGTTGTTGATGCTGATGGTTTTTGACCAACCACGTCAGCTAGCCACGAAAGCCGCTACACTCGCTAATCTACCATAGCTGGCTGGAGAATACACAATTGATGCTTTAGCCATGGGGAACGGCCATGTATTAATTGTTAATACTGGTTGATCTTGGTTTAATCATGAGTTGATTATCATGTATATAAATAGCGATTTCTCAAACCATAGGGCGCCTCCCAAAGTCTACTACTATAAAAGGTGGATAGTGGAGGAAAACCGGAGGTACCCCTAGTTTGAGAAAACATCAAACCTGAAGTGTTGACTCACCAAATTTTTCATCCGGGCTCTGCGTCAACAATCGCATTCCCCAGCCTGCAGCGCCCAGTCGTTTCGACGCGGACTTGCTCCCTGATCTTGCTGGAACGAGTCATGCTATGATGGGTTGAACTAAATGGACTTAGCAAATCTTCGATACATAATTTGTGGGTTCTCAAGCCATAGGGGCACCCCCAGTTGCGACCCTGCCAGTCATTCATAGTAATAAACCTACTAGTTTTGAGGTTCCCCCTTTTGAGAAATCATTAATTGTGTGTGTTTGTGTGCATCTCTATTGGCCTTTCTCTCCGAGCCATCCCAGAGGTTCTGCTAAGCCTGACATGTATGTGCGCGTGGAAGCCTGAAGACGTACATACTATGTATAGATACAAATGTGTGCATATATATGTGCGTGCAACATCGTGCAACCATTGGCAATCAATTATTACCGCCGTTGATCATGGCGAATGTAAGATTGCTAAGTATCGCAAAGCCCAACCACCAGGGTGTCGCAGTCAAAACTCAGAAGTTGGAAATTGGAAGTTGGGCTAGTCACATCATGGAATCAGGCCCAGTAATTTGCTCTGTGCCAAATTGATGCAAACACACTTGAAGTGCCGAACGTTCCATTGTCGAACGCAGTATGAGCAAAAGTAAACTGAAACTGGTCTCACCTACACTTGCACAGACATCGCATCACATAGCGCACACACGTACATCAAATACATTTCCCTATACAAAAACAAACAATATTCAATAAATAAATAAGTGAATAAATAACTATATAAATATAAACAAACAAATAAACAAATAATATATATATGTAACTATATATAGGCAACTGGCACCCCCAACAGTGGCACCAGCTCCGCGCACCTTCCCAACCTTCCGAACCCCCAACTTCACAACAGCTCCGTGCCTGGTCGGCGGAGATACTTTCGCATCATGCTCAAGGGGCTCATCTCCGCGAAGAAGGCTTCAGCATCCGAGGAACGACGCCTGGGCGGCGCTGGGCGCTGCCGGTACTGAGCATGGCTACATCGAGTGGCGAGGGGAAATTTGTGGTGAGAAAGTGGTGACGAAACATGGCTAGGAAGTGGGTACGAACTTTGCTTTGAAAGTGGTTACTGACTTTGGTTGGAAAGCGGGTTCTTACTGTACGAACCATAGGTTGGAAAGTGGCTGCAAACTATGGATGATTGCTTCCAGCATGGAAAATGGGTTGCTATGGATGGTGGCAAACCAGTGCCAAATGGTCGTTATTGAATGTGGTTGATGGTTCATGATGGATGGTGGTTCATAATGGTTTATGATGGTTCGCTCTGCTTGGTGATGGCTGATGGTGGTCATTTTTTCAGAAAAGCGAACAATGCTTACTGATGCTCAGTGATGGCTGGTTGTGCTTGGTGATGGTTCACACTGATCAACGATTATCCATCATAGCCAACTATAGTGGTGATACTTGATGATGGAAGATCACGGTTGACAATGAACAATTGGTGTTCTTGGCTAACGAAAATTTATGCTGCTCAATGATGATTCATAAAGATCATTGTCAATGATGGTTTCAAAAATCTTGTCACAAACCTGTAAGCAACAAAGACCATAAGGCTCTATGCCAAAAAGGACCAACTAGACTATTTGGTTGCTGGTCGGAGCACCATGCCAGGTAGGTCCGAAGATACAACCGGCCACAATACATGGTATAATCCATTTCCGACCAGCCAAGGAACAGTTCGATGCGCTGCGGATGTAAGAAAGTCATGCTATGCTAGCATGATGCAATGATTGAACAATAAACATTTCCTCATGTAGAAACAGATGCATGTGTACAAACAAAGCAGATGTAAATGCGTAAGCTCATGTATTCTGAATGAGCCATGGTATGACATAGTATCGCACGGTATGACCATCACCCACGGAAGCAGCAATCACCACCAACTATCCACCACCACTAACCACCCTGAGTCATGAGCCGTGGTTATCACTAGCAATGATTAAGTTCCATCAGCCCTGCAGGAAAAGCCGGACAACATGGGGGCTGTAGGTGCACCCTTGAAAGGCGTACGCCGCAACAGTCAGGGCCTGCTTCACCAGCTACAATCCCCATGATGATAAGGTCCCCATCATTCAACATTGTTTTCCCTATTGTTGTTGGTGATTATCCTCCATGAACATTGGTTGGTTCACTGCTTGGACCCCTAGCCATAACAACATATCGTCACCTGCCATCGCTCAGCTCACCTGGTCGACATCCGCCGAGGCATGATGGTGCCACTGCGTTTGGCTTGCGCCTGAGCGGGTGCATCCAGTGCCACGGGGGCATGGACTGGAAATGACTCAATGGGGTACTCTGTGGTAATCTCTCGATGGATCTGTACGCGAAAAAATATCAGTACCATGAGCAACCAAGGGCCCCTAGAAAAGGTTGGTTTTACCCTGCCAAATATATGGGTACCTATAAAAATGATGGTTTGGGGGGCTCATGGTTCATGGTGATATCTGTTTACTGATATCTGTTTACTTTTGCGTGTGATAAAATTCTTGAAAGCTATGCAATGCTATGCGCATGTCCGTGCATAAGCCTAAATGTCCTGATGCGTATATACTGTACCCACTTGGAAATTTTCCGTGGCCATTGTTGCAGAGTTCCATCGTTGATGTTTGCAAGCAAGCATGGAATATATTAACTTACAGCACCTATAAATTTACAGAAGTTTCTGAATAAAACGCGGACATTCTACGCAAATATCTATCTCACTCCTATCTGTTGGCAAATTCTAGATACATGAGAGGCCTTGAAGTGTCATTGTCAGACATCCACCTACTTACTTGCGGTGCACCTCGGGTTAACATGCTCAACAAAATGATGATCATGAGCCAGCTTGAGCCAACCAAATCATTGTCGAACATACAGTAATTAGAAACAAGATCCATGTTAATTAACCCAACATTTTGATGGTATATCACCAGCTGTGGTTAAACCAGGGCTGTGTTTTCCAATATGGATCCAACATAAACCATGATTGCCCACTACTGACCATGATTCGCCATCACGAAGCAGCATCACTCACTACACCAATACTAACCAAATAATCTATGAAATTGATTGGTTAAATCCCAGCACGACCATTAACCCCCTTCCACCCTCGTGTAGTTGGACCCGTTGCCCCATCCCAAAGCCATGTTCACAAGTCAATGAGAAGCCATCATCCCAGTCGATATGATTGAAAACGAGCCAGGTATTCAACCAAGCATTTTCCAGCAAAAGAAAACCTGCTTCATGTACAAGGTGTGGCCCCAACATTTGCAAGTTGCATAATAGGCCTTTAGCTTTGCTTCGAATTGGTTAGATATATCTACCAAGCCGCTGGTAGTTACCCTAGTAACTTACCCAACTTCGCAAGCCTAGCATGGCTGTATCGTCACGCCTGCTGCCGTCCCTTGTTCAGGAAGATGGCCAAAATCAAGAAACGCGAGGCAGAAAACAGGGCCTGGAAGCGCGTGCGGGTGTCCTGCGCTCGTGTTCGGATGGTCGCTTCAACCGATACCAAGCTACAAATAGCACGCACATGTGGCACATGAGCCTTTCAGCGCACACATGTGCCCCATCTGCATGTTGTGTGAAAGTGTGCTGCTCGCGCAAGCCGGGAACAAAAAAGGGAGGACCGGCATGAAAGGGACGCCCATGGCCAGCCTTGTACCAGGCCAATTGTCTCAAAGCAGTCCGGCTTCGCATCAAATGCAGCTGCCTGCATCCGGGACCCAGAGCTGCGCATGGACCGAAGTGTACTTGCAGAGTAAGCGGAAGGCAAGCCTTGTTGATTCATGAGTCATGAGGTCTACGCCAAGATTGACCCAGCGCGGTGGGTTAATGAATGATTGATGAATGGCAAAGTCATGGTGAATTCATGTTGAATTGATGGTTAAATGATAGGCTAATAGGGAATCATTTTCAATATTATACACATCACTGAGAATAGTAACAAATAAGCAACAATAGGAAAGAACACAGAGAACCATCACCAACAATGCATAGCCACTGAAGAAAAATAAGCAATCATAACAAGGAAGATTGCTGACTCAAATGCAGTGACAAAAGAGTCAAACACCGATATGACGTGATATAACGAGATATCCATCAGTTAATCACATCCACTTTTTACATCTAGCCACAGCTGGTCCCCATGAAATCGCTCTTCTAACAGCTGTATCTCCAAGCTTGGCCGTTGCTTTGGCCTAGCCATGAATCATTGAGGACCTCTTTTCTTGCATGCTGCTGCCTTACAAAGACACTCCCCTAGGACGAGCACCATCCAAGCACGGCCACCAGCCCATGACCATGGCCATCCCACGCCTCTGCCGTTGCAAGAAGAAGGCGAAACCACCCGCGATGGCAATGCTGGTCAAAACGCTTTGCTCCTTCGTCACCATGGCCACTTGCGAGAACGAAAACATGGCACTTCAACTTCCAAGTAGCAAGGAAACTCCAAAGATTTCAGGGAATACATGCAACATCATGCAACTGTTGCGTGAACGATTGTAAAAGGTTGGCATGGCGATCGTTGATCTCAGGTTCCTATGAAAGCAAATGCAACAAAAATCCATCTGCGTGATATGCATGACTACAAAAGCCACTTGTGAAAATGCAGGGACAAACTGTCAAACACGCGCACCAAAATGAAATGTAGATTAACTCCAGAAAAAAAAACGTATGCACACCCAAACGTAAGTACGTGCCCTCAGGACAACACAAACAAATCAAAACATAGACTGGCACCGTGGAAACCATTGATCAAATATCAAATAATCAAAAAAATATGATCCATTTGCTTATATAAAGATAGTGTAAACAATTCAAAACAAATTGATCAAATCATCCAACCAAGCCAATCCATATTCCATTAACAACAACTCAAAATTGCAGCAAAAACGAGCGCGTTTCTCAGCACGGCCCCCTCCTGACGTGTCTTGAGCAGTTTGTGCGCCATTTTTTGCGCCACATCTGGCGACAGCTTTGCCTCAGGGAAGGGTACAAGTTGATGGTAAAATATGGTGAGCTGGGTCAATAGTAACCAACCAATGGCTATGAGTCAATAATAGCTGGTGAATGGTTAGGGGATGATAACTAACAATTATAGGAGATATAAAATGGTTAGGGGATGATAAGTAACAATTATACGGGATATAAATCAACTATGAATGGCTATGGGTCAATATCAATGAACCAATGATGGTGGTTAATAACCAACAATCCATAGGGAAAACAGCCTGGTTAATGCTAGGGGAACCAGGGGGACTAAGGGTGAACTGACCCACAGCCATATCATGAAGTTTCCCAAAATAGGGAACCCCCAAAATGGTTGGTTTGTCGCTAGATAAAAGCTAATGTGATTCATATGGGACCATTTGGGGGTACTACTATTTTGAGAAACCACCATTCATCTATATCTATATTGTGTCTATCCAACTATCCATCCATCTAATCTACGTATACCTATGCAGTTTTATGCTGTTTGCATTGCCAGTGCCAGGGGGAATGTCCTCCAAACAAGCTAAGGCCATCCGGTTGGCCTTCCCACAACTATAAAATCAAGCGACTGCAACTGCATTACTTGATAAGTTCAGCAAATGTAAATAAACTTGTTCTACGCCCAATAACTGATCTGCCAGATCGGTAGATTGCGATTGCCATAGCGTGGTTGGCCAAAACCTTAATTCACTCAGGAAAATGTGCCAATCACAAATGTTCTTATTTCTGTACAAGTGAACTGTGATATTATGCCTGAGTATCAGGCGTTGGCCACCGTCCCACATGGTTAGCCTCCCTTGACCGCCTCTGGGCCATTCGTGATGCCCCTTGGTTCAGTAAAATTTACAGTGTCCAGCTGGCTGAGGGATGCATACAAAATGATGATCTGGTTGGTGATTGAAATACCCCCATGAAAAAAATGGTCCACCAACAAACCATTTGTTTGAAACCATCGGGGATGATTACAGCCAAACGATCAATAAGATTTCTTGAGAACCACCAGCCAGTATAACTGTGGTTACCAATTACGCATCATTGAACACAACTTACCTGAAAAAATGGCAAGAACCTTTTCTCAAAGGTGCGATTCTCTATCGGGAACCACGAGGACATGCCCGTTCTATGCAAACCCGTTTCCTCGTTCCCTGGATTTGATGTAAATTCAATAGCTTGTAGGGGTGATCCATGGACACATGCGTGGAGAATCCCCAGTTCTGTTGCTTCTAAAAACAGGGGATGCAGCTTTCATCCAACTTCTTTGAATTCAAGGTGTTTCTTTTTCTTCGGTTCTTTGGCTCTCTTTTTGAACCTTAAATTGGTTTGGATCAACCACTATTTCAGTGATCTATTGAAGCAAAATAAATGATCTATATATCAATTTCAATTTAGTTAATCAAATTTCAAATATTGATCCATTTAATCTTAAATTTCAGTGATCTCCACTGATCTATATCAATTTCAGCCCGCTGTCCGAAGCACTGAGAGGCCGCACCCAAACACCTCCCGTGGGTCGTTCCATCTGTGGTGCGGGGCCGTGGCGGTGGTATCGACCCTGCCATAGCTGAAGCACCTGTTGAGCGGGCGGCTGCTACCAAGGGTTGAGGTTGGCTTAGGCTGGTTGATGGTGGTGAGTGATTGGAGAATGCTTGATCAGGATTGATGGTTTGAAAATTGATAGTGGCAATGATTGGATAACGATTGGATATCTGGCCTATGAACCAATCAACATACCAAACGAACAAGCACAACCAACAAACGATTGGTGATTGGTTGATAATGCTATATACTGGTTTTTCTGACTCTCCTGCTTGAGCATCTTGAGCGATGTGTATTCCAATGCGTCATGACACGAACCAATCGGTACCCCGCAAAATGATCGTTTGCGATGGGGAAACCAACAAGCAGAGGGGCTTCAAGGCGTACACCATTGATGTATGGGCAAACCCATATGAGTCAATGAGGAAGTTCCAAGCAGGTCCAACCAATTGGGGGTGGAAAAAAATGTGAAGAACCAATGATTTTTCCAAGCCTGTGGCAGGAATGAGGCTCCATGTTGCGGGCCTATGTCGTAAGCACTGTAGGTATGGAAGCCCAGACAATGCTGTTCATGTTCTAAATAGATATTTGGATAGATATGTTGGTCATTTCCTTGCCAAAAATGATTTCAAAAGCCTGGAGAGTGAGGGACGATGCGTGTGGAATGAGCACTCGATGCGTGTGGAATGAGCACTCGAAACAAGTTTACCTACACCACTTGGTTAGGGCACTCCTGGTAGCTCGAACTGGCTTCCCCTTGGAAGGGCTATAAGGATACCAGCTCCTTAGCTCCCTCCCAGCCACCGCTATTTCAGCTGGTTGGTGGCCGGACCAACTGAGAGACCTTTTCTGCCAAGTTGCACAATATCAACCCACAATAACTATCATTCTTAACAATAACTTATTGCATGTCATCGCTGAATGAATAACTAAATATAAATAAATAAATAAATAAATAAATAAATAAATAAATAAATAAATATAAAAATAAATAAATAAATAAATAAATATAAAAATAAAAAAAAATAAATAAATAAATAAAAAATAAATATATATATATATATATACATATACATATACAGATATGTATGTATGTTAGGCAATGTATCTATTCCCTCCCTCTACTGGAATCTATCAATCTGATATGGCGTAGTGATCCCCCAGGTGATCCCTGGTGGCAGTTGGTCCACCCCCGGCCGTCCCGTCGTCGACCGACCTTCGCTTGGGCATATTCGATTTGGTGCTGGTCTTTCGGCCTGCTGAGCTGGGTGGGGTCACCTAAGGGGATAGCATCATCATCGGCATCAACCATTGTATTTCCGATTGGCTGGCTTTTGAGCACGTTAGCTAGTCATCACTTATCAGTCCTGATTGATCGTCATCATCATTTGTTTCTTCAATTTCAATCATCACCATCATCATTGTCATGATGCCGGCGTCTTCATTGAAATCTTTGCCATTGGCCTGATCAGCACAGATTTTGTCCGCTTCAGCATGATCATAAAACATCATGAAAATTCATAAGTGTTATCATTTGTCATCATCATTCCCACCATGCTGTTTACAACCACCATCACTGTCACGTTCACATGTGCCTATACCCTTGGGTGATGCATTTAGCACAATCTATATGAATGTCTTAACAGGCTCACCTGCCGCAGCTGCAGCGCATAAGTATAGGTGTGCGGTCTAACTCTCTATCTATCATCCACCCATCAATGCATTATTGAGCAGGGACATCTCTGGATTAATTCTCCTGAATGTAGGAGACTTGGCGTGTAAGCAAGTAGGGGTAGTAAACATGCACCTTGAACCTTGAACATACATGAACATACATTTGTTTACATGCAGGTGCATAATGGCATCTACCCATGCATACGCGCATCAACATCTGCCACATGTGTAGCCACCCTTGCTGCCATCCAGTCCTGCCATCCGGGAAGACCAACTCGCCAAAGGTTAAAGCCTGGCACATGGATTCTGCCCATGGAACCGCGGGAACCCCTGGTGAATGACCAGTCGTGAATGTTGATTAGGATTGGAGTTGAGTCTATCATCACTTTTCGAAATGAAATGGAAGAACAGAATGGTGATCGGAGTTGTATTTCTCATCACTCTTCGAAATGAGATGAACAAACAACAGTAAAAAACACCACGTGAATGGCTTTGCGATACCAAAGCTGATTCAATCATGGGAAGCTCATCATGGTCAAATCCCTGATATCGGACTAGTCATCAAAGACCCAGGTCCGACCATGTCCAACCACTATGAAGACCAATATACTGTCATGAAACGTTATGGATCATCACTAAGCACATGTAACCATCATCACTGTTCAAACAATAGTCATGATGATGGAAAATGGTTTACCAGCAAAATGAATTGTATGTGCTTCTTTCAAGTGATCTTTGTTCTTCCTGGACGTAATTGTCTTGAGAATGGAGATCATTGCACCATCGTCACACAATAACGATCATCAACCAAATTGATGAAATGGCTATGCCAATGATAATCGGCCGTATGTTGATTTCAATTGCAAACGCAATTGATCAATTTTACAATTGTTGTTTTTCATGGTGAATCTCTAGCACTCCTGGATTTACCTTTAATTAATCAAACTTAAGCATTTAATCCCCCCTTTACTATCATCCCGTATTGATCATCAAGCATCGTTGACTGCCCCATATACCATCAGTTACCTTGACCCCACCGGAAATCGCCATCATGAATTTAGCAAGGGCATTGTAAAAAATAGAAATAAGAGTGATGTATCAATTATAGCACTGTATAACCTATAAGTGAAGATAGTATCATACACCTGCTGTTTATCATCCAAACCATGGTATACATATCCATGTCTGTCAATCTATACCACTCCCATCGTTTCGTGGGGCCTCTCCTGGTAGCTCCTGGCCCGGCTTTCAAGGGGAACGGGATACCCGGGGCGCCACCCGCCTTCTTGCGGAAGGTCGCTGCCACCCCTTCGGCTCGACGATGCGCTGCCAACTTGGGCACCCGTCCTGAGTGGCTGCGGTCCGAGATCGCTGGAGATCAGCTTGGAATGGTTCAAGCTGAAGTGGTTATAGTTGATGCTTGGGTGTAGATGGTTATAGTGATAGTAGTTCGAGTGACAGTGGTTATTGTTATAGTCATAGTGGTTATAGTTCTAGATGGTTTTTAGATGTTTTTTACAGAAGGTTTGTGGTTGTAATCATGGATGCTTTCGTTATACTGGCGGTTCTGGTTTATCTATTCAACTGGTGATTGGCTTCAACCAGGCGATCACTTGCCAGAACTGTATCTTTGTTGAATCTTTGGCTAATGATTGCTGGCTAAGCAACCATGGTGTGATTCGCCCTATTTTTGTTCGTGATAGCCTGCTTGACACCTACCTTCAAAAACCAGTGGGTGAGCCATCTATTGGTTGCTGTTATTTATTTAAAAGCCATCTAATGGTTGCTTCAGTGGGCTTGTTCGTGATAGCCCTCCTATTCTTAAGAATATGGAGCTTTTCATGGATTCCATTTGGGCAACCTGGCCACTCACCGTTCGCCTTCTTTGAAAACTCCAATCAGGTTATGGATGCCCCTGGTTCTCAGTGGTGGCAAAGTCGTGGCAGATTTTTTGATACTGGTACTGCTTGATGCCAATCAGATTACGCAAGGATTTGTGGCGGACAAGTACAACAAACATCAATGACACATGCTAGTATAAACGTACATATATACTCAAATAATTTGCTCTTATATGACTATGTTTTATAGTTTTTATATGTTTTATTTGTTTGAGCAAGAGGATGAACTTGTACATATTGTACATTAAAAAAGTTGCAAATGCCAATCTCGAAATATAGAAAGAAAATCAGTACGTCCTAAAATAATCATCCAATTAGTAATGGATCTTTGAATATTCATGGATACATATTCACGTTTTAAACATATATAAATCCGAATATACAGACCACATCCGTGCCGCCGCCGGTGAATGCAAGCTGCTGGGCTTCTTCACTTGCTTCGTGTCTTTGTGTTCCCGCACCTGGTGGCGAGTTGAACCGACAGGGTTCGGCTGATCTGCGCTCGGTGGTTGAACCACCCAGGGTGAACTAACTGGTTAATAATGGCTAGTAGTGGCTAATATAAAGATTATAGTGGCTAGATGTGGCTAGTACTATAATCATAAATTGGTTGGTGGTTGAACCACCCCGTCATGAAAAATATGCTTGTCAACCAGCCATTTGTTCATAAATTGCAATTGGGAAAACAAAAAAAGAAACAGTGTTTAAAACCACAAGCGAGCCATGGTTCTGTGTGTTCAATTTTGGAGTTGTCCTTTGGTTTAGCTGGGAGTTTTCCTCTGGTTTAGGTCTCCTTCTTTTTCTGGAACTGGTTGGTTTTCACCCACCAGAATACTGTGTCCTGTCACCCCCGCTTCCATTTGGAGTGGAGCAGCGAACCTGTCACGTTAGGTATCACCAAACGCCCCCCTATGTCATGCTTGATTGTAAATCATGATCAATCCCCAAAAGGCCATAGGGATACCCCTGGCTCCAACCAGCTCCCTCCCACCAGCGAGCAACGGTTCAACGGTACCTTGACCATGAGCTTCTGCATCTCCAAAGTCCAAGCACTGCTGCCAAAGGTGTTGCTGTCAGCACCTTAGGGTGCGCATCCATTTGGGGCCTAAAAGTCATGATGCCTGTTATTTTCTTCATAGATAACCATTCGTACTAGGGACAGTAGCCTCGAAATAGCTAGTAATAACCATCTTTAAGCCTATGGCTACTAGCCATCCAAGAATTGCCATGAACAATAGGAAAACCAACCAGCTATAGGGGTACACGACCTGGTTTCGGAGCTAAGATCAACTCAATGATGCATGACGCCCATCATTTGCATTGCACATTGGGATAGTGGGGGCCTTGGCTTCACCTTACCTGGCTTTACCTTTGAGGTGGCCCAACTGCAACCCGAATGCTTTGACTCATCTCTATTTGCTGGCTTCTCAAGCCATAGGGAACCCCAGAAATGGTTGATTTCTTACTATACATGGTCTGTAGTGAGTGAAAGCTGGGGGACCCCCTATTTTGAGAAACACCATTTCTATCGCAACACTATGGGCACAGCTTTGGAATGAAATCGAACGAGACCACAAACGCACAGTTCAAGAACATGTTCGAACACAGTCGACGCGACTTACATCAAGCACCTGATACGTTACATTCCATTCTGCTGCGTTACGTTGCAATGCGTGACATAGATTATTCTTTGCATTGCTCTTTGCAGCAAGCACTCCATCATGTCACAATGCATTTACTGTCACCTTACATGTGGCTATGGGTCAAAACCCTGTACCCCTGGTTCCCATCATTAACCATTGTTTTCCCTAGTATTGTTGCTTAATATTGACCCATAGCCATGTCATCTAGAATTACCTGAATGGCATTCGCCCACGGCATTTCCGAAGATCCCCTTCTGCGGAGTTCGATCCAGGGATGCAGACTGGATCAGCCCCCCAACACACCAGCTTGCCCAACTTGGAGTACCATAAGCAACCTGCAGTTTTGATTTCAAAATATCATTCCTGTTCGGTTAGCGAATAGAACACGGGCCATGGACCATACCGAAATGACAAATGATCCTATAAATATTACAATATATTCAAATCGTTGATGGCTGTAGTCAACTGCCATTGACCTATTGATTTTGATGCGCTGTTACTCCCGTGAACGTTGGATAAGATGACAAAGCTTACACCGCACCTAAAGGCATATATATATATGTAAATATAAATGTAAATATATATATATATATACATATATTTGAAAAAATACAAATATAAATAAATAAATATATTTTTTTGAAATTTATAATTATCTAAAAGCTGTTGCCATTGGAGAAGAGAAAATGAGTGAAGTCGAAACACGTTGGAACAATCATGAAATATAACCACCCATCCTTGTAACATTTAAACTAACTCTAAGATCCCGGTTCTGAAGTTGGCAACAGCTGGCAGCAGGGGCACTGTTGTTCAACTTCGACTTTGCAGTCCCAGCATTGGTGATTGCCTGGCGGCATGTCACTGGAGATGAACGATGAAAAACGATATGAGAACTACTGCACCAAACAAGATACACACTGATACACTACAACATGAATCAGTACTCATTGTGAATAAGATCAAGGAATCCGAAACTCGAGCACCTCCATGAAGCAATCAAAGCAAGCATAGTTATACCCGATAAAGCTAACAAGAATCCCGACAAAGGGCCCCTCGAGAATAGTTTTCTTCCAGAATTACTCTAGTTTTGGAAGCTTAAAGCTTTTCCAAGCATCAATCTGCATGGGCCATCCAGAAAATTCAAGGTTACCCCTGAACCATGAGCAAATTTGACCATCTTGAGCAACCAGGGGCGGCACAAATGCCGCCAGGTGATCCTCCAATGAAAACACAAAGGAAATACAAAGGAAATACTACACTGGTTGGTGGTTGAACCACCTGAATGGTGAACAAGTGGTTAATAATGGTTTGTAATGGCTGATATGAAGATACAAATATCTGATCATACACTGGTTGGTGGTCTCAACCCGCAACAAACCATTTGTTACTTACCCGGGAAAAGAAATGATTGAAACCACCAACCAGTACAGAGGGTGACCGTGATCAGGAAAAATCACCCTTTGAATGTATGAGTCCGAAAATCCGGGCCTTATGATGAACATATGCATGAGGGGCTAGTGCAAAGCGTCGACCATTTCACAGTGTCAGGGCTTGCAATAAGTGACGGGCCCGGCCGTTCAAGTCCCCAAAAAATGCCTAATGCAAGCGCTCTTGTTGGATTTCTGAACGGTAGACCATGTTTCCACTTCTACGGGCCCCACAGCTCTGGGTGTACTCAGAAATGGGGGTACCCCAAAGCATTAGACCTCGAATTTGGGCGAAGTGAGGCTCCTCCCTCTCCGTCCTTGGTGATCAACACCACGTGACACTCTTTCTTGGCCTCAGGATGGCTCATGAGTTGGTCCAAGAAACATGACACAGTAGAACGGGGGGGGCCAGCTTTACCATCTACGCATGGCGGGTCACTCTTGGTCTGTAGTCATCGACCACCAGCTACTGTAGGGTAGGAAGTGCTGAAAAACAGAATGCCCACGACCATGCGCGACAATGTGCACGTGTCAGTTCTGACTGGAAGTGGAAAACGTCAAGCGTGAGCTCGACCGAAGTGAAACTGATTTGTGATTAAGCCGTTTTATTCGATCCTTTTATCCTTGGGGTGCGCAGATCCCAGTTCTGCCAGTCTGATCCTTGAAAAATCGTAAACAAAATCCAGTCAAGTGAATGAAAATGCATGAACATTAGCATATAGTAACTGATAGTTTCCAATATCCAGTCACCAAACCATATAAACCATTCTCATCCTGGTTGCAAAGATATTCTTAAGGGTAATGGCTACCCAGGATTAATAACCCCTTGTTGATTAACTAGGGGGGTTCCCATTGTAATGGAAAACCAAGGCTTACAGGGGATACCCCCAATTAATAAACCTAGGGTTTATTAATCCTGGGTAGCCATTATCCAGTCACCCGATCATTTTTCACCGAAGAACTCACCATGGCACCACCGTGGGAAGTCCCACAGCGTCCATCGCCGCCAAGTCACAATAAGGTTCACGAAGAAACTGTTGGAATCCTAGCGAGGCATCTGGTTCCAAGGGGTGGGCAGGTTGGCCAAGTGCATACAAGGGACCGGGGGGCCCGGTTGGTTGGCCAGGTTATCAAGTGGGTAGCTACCAGCTAGGGTAGATTTGACTATACTCGTGAGGCTTATGAACCAACTGATTGAACTAGAGGGCCACACCCTGTAGTTCATGCGAAGGACTTGCACGTGGCTCGGTATACCCAACTCTCATAGTTCCGGCTACTGAGCTGACTCCAAGTGGTCTTCACAGTGCAAGCTCGCGACGCCAAAAGTAGGCCGTAAACCTTCTTGGAAGCAATTTGCCACCAGTATTGGTGGCTTCAATCACCATCAATCGCCAAAAGTGCACCACATGTTTACCAGTCAATTGGTGGCCATTGATCTTTGACGATTTCTTCACTTATGGTTCATTTATTCATCGATGATTACTTCATGCGTTACTTCTTGGGTGATGGGTCAAATGTTAGATTGGTGATGGATGAAGATGGTGAAGCGCCTATAGTGATTGTAACCATTAACGGCTGACCGCCATCATTCACTACTGGTTATGTATATTCATTCCTATCCGCTGTCAATTTGCCATGACTAAGGATGATTACCAGCTACCAATCAACCACGTTCATGTATAGCCACCGCGGCCAGTGTTGATACCAGTACTAGTTGCTGATATAAACGCTTAAAGTCGCTAATTAGTGGTAATATTAACAAAATGATAAGCTACTTGCTACTTACAGCCATCATTATTCAAGAGTTTTTGATGGTTGAAGATGCTTCAAGACTAGTGATTGTAACCATTGGCGGTTGATCACCATCGTTCACTAATGGTCATAATCATTCCTGGTTGAAGATGGTTCTGAACAACCGATTGTAACCATGAAAGATACTATCAATTGTAACCATTAATTAGCCATAGTTGTCCTCTTAATTGATGGTTAATGGTTAATTACTGGTCAAACAACTGACTGATTGCAACCATGAATTCACATATAGTTGTCTCTACCAGGGCCAGATGCTGCTTGACCATGCTTGGGATGTTTGGCGGTCGAGGCTCGATGCTGAAGCGCAACGATGCGCTCACGTCAAAGTCACGCCATTCTCGGTAGGGCCCTTCGTCAAAGGCCTCAAGGACCAAGCCGGCGGCACGTAACTTGGGAGGAAAAGCGGTGCTTTCCAACCAGCCAAACAAACAAAAACCACCAAATGAACTAAGGGTCACACTATGGTCAAAAATGGTTTGCAATTCTTCACACTGCGGCAAACCAACCTTGTTGCGTGGTAAATCTACCATTTACAGCTATTAAAGGTGGTGAATTTTCGCTTCCAGCTTGCTTTGCCAGAGGGCAATTTGTGAATTCCGTCTCGGAAAGGCAATTTCAATACGTAAACCAGCGGTGGAAATTCCACTTCCGGGTTGATTTCTCTCTCAATCACCATCTCAAGAAGTTCAGCCACAGAGTAATTGTTTTTGTACATGCTCATTTCTGGTTTTTTTGGGCGCCAGGGCTTTCAGAGGGTTTGTCCGGTGCCGTGACCGTGGCTTCGCTATGGATTCAGGCTACTTGCCAACACACTTTTTTTATTTGGCGTGAAAGTTGGTAAGTTGAACACGTACTAGATGGTTGATTATGAGCATTTTTGTGCTGTGTTGATCGCTGCTTTTGCATATTGCTAGCTACTATTGCATGGATTCATTTGCCACTAATGAACCTGAAGTGGTCAAATGTTAGTTAGTTAATGTTTGACCAACGGTGGTTGATACCACTACCTTTGCTAACAATATAGGGGCAAATTGCACAAACACACATGAATGAATGGATCGATAAATGATGAATTTAGATGACTAGTCAACTTGTAGTAATAGGTGTGCATCCCTCCCCTAAGAACACCACCCTGGTCCCCCTGCTTCAGTTTCATCCTGGGCCCAAAGGTGGTATGTATTGTTAGGGGGAAGGGGCCGAAAGTTGCTCGTTGCAATGATTAGAAATTAAACTCAAATTGGAGCCCAATATCAGTGGGGGTAGTAATTAATCATAGTAGTGACCCCAATGAATGCTTTGGTAGTAATAGTGATCCTAATAAATGGAGATCCGTACATAGAGCAAACCGCCACCAACTACATAAACCGAGGGTGGCTTGTTGAATGGCAAGCCAACAATTCCCACAAATGATGCCCGAAATCGCTGTCTTCCTGCGAAGAGCCAGCAAAAAATGGGTCTGGGTTGTCCATAGAAAGTGCTACTGCAGGTGCCGCCCGGAAATGATTGTTTCAATATGGAAAGCCAACATTTGGGACCCACAGCAATGATTCAATGATTGTAAATGGTAAATGCATGTGGACATACATGTATTTAAAGAAAACTGCATGCATAAATGAAAACATTTACAAATGGGAACACACGTGCATCAATACCTACCCAGCGTTCACATGCACATGCCTCAATCCTTTCACATATGCATATGGTTATTGGTCAACATATGTACGCAAATAAATTATTACATAAAGAGAGAGAGTGAGAGAGAGAGAGTCTGTGTGGGTGAGCGTGTGCATATATCTCTCTCTCTCTCTCTCTCTCCACCGCCATCCCAAGGGTTCAGCGAAGCTGAAGGCGAGCAGGTGGCCCAACCACACGGAGCCACTTTAGGCTGAAACAGCTCACGTTTCCGTTTGCTTCATCCCGGCTGTTTGAACAACAGAGCAAAGAAGGGGTGGGAACAGCGTGTGCATATGTGTGAACATTTTTTGAACTTGCACCAGGTGTGGCATGTTGTGGCATGCCAGGCATGCTGTGGCATACCCAGCCTGCCGTGCAGTGTCGCAAATGCCCACGGCAAAGGGCTCAGGAGCTAGAAGTGTCTCCTCGTCAGCCCGGTCGGACATAGATTCCCGCTTCAGGGGAACGTTCATAAGCCTTGATGGTTACTGCTTGGCTATCATCAGGCTTGATGGTTCATCATTCACTTACCAAGGCTGATGGTTCACAGCTGTCCATTCAGTTGACAGGGATGATGATCAGTCTTGATGCTTCAGCCTTGATGCTTCATCACTCATCACAATTGATCAGATTTTGTAGGTTTCTTATCAGCCATGAATCTTCAGCCTTTGAATTCCTGCACGTTCCTGTCCAAAAGCGATGATAAACGTTGGTGAATGACCCTGTGGAGCTTGAATACTTGGAGATCCGACTTGATCAATGTAGCAGCCAGTGCAGCACCAGCCGTTCACAATATGTCCAATGGGAGATCCATATCAATCCCCTATCTTTGATGGTCCCCAGCTAGGGCATGCCATCATGGCCCTGTCTCATCCCTATCCTTCAGCATAGCCTCGCACCTCCATATGGCCCAGTGCCTGCCCCGGCTGCAGCACCTGGTCTGTCCGATGATCCAAGCCATGCTTGGTGTCATCCAAACGGCAGGCCATCCTCAGCTTCCACATGGCCTTCCACGGTGCAGATCTGGAAAAAACGTGCTGCCAAGTTGGCTGACCCTAAACGAACCTTGGCTTCAGCTAACCTCCAGAGATGCTAACCTCTCAAGGTTACACCAGTGGAGATGCAAAATCTCCAGGGATGCACATGCCACCAACCACCAAGGATGCCACCCACCGAGCCAACCGAGCAACTGGATGTCCGTCACATCATCGCCCTGTACCTTGATCTCCAACTTCCGCGTGAGACCTGTGGGCCGTCCACTGACGCTGATATACACTGAACAAATGCAAGTAGTCCACCGGAAATGGATGATTTCCCCGGGCGGTCCGAAAAAAATCGATTTTCCATGACCAGGGTAGATTACCAGAGGGTATAGTGATGATTTTTGAATTCATGTTCATAAACCACCCCCAGATCGCCCTAAATAGCTGAATGATTCCAGGGATATTTTCGAATCGTGCTGAATATTGGCAACAATCTGCCTCCTGTGCATGATGCTCATAATTCCTACAAACTCCATTGTTGCAAGTTAGAATGGCTTAAGCGCATTACTATCATGGCGTCCTATATTAGTTGGTTGCCAACGAGTTCATCATGATGGTTCATGGCGGGTCCATCATGGCCGCGGTGCCATGAGCCTGCCCCAGAATCCCAGAAACGCAATCCCAGAAATCCTTATCCCCAGAGTCAGCTGATGATGGCAATGCAGTGAGACACCATGAACTGACGCCAAAAACCAATAGCAACAACCAACCAAGCTATCACCATTCACAAGGAAACGAGGTTTATAATCACCAAGTTGTAGCTAGTTCTAACCACACTTCATGTATAATATGTAGCTGGTTGGAATATCGCCAAGAAATAACGGTTGCAACCAAGTGCCACGGCCACCATCCTCGGCCCGTCCTGCTGCGATGCGGCACTCATGGCGCGTGCCCACCTTCAAAACCTCATCGGATCGGTGAGGCCCCGGGGATTGTTAGCGACTGGGTTACTAGGAGAACAGCCAATATATTCATGAAGTGTGGTTAGAACCAGCTATATTATATATAAAAAATGAATAAATAGATCGATGAATACATATATATATATATTAAAATTAGTCTATTTCCAAATGTAAATTTATAAACATACATAAATATATGTGATTGTTTATTGATGTCCACAATTGTGCACAGACGTGCGTACTTCCTTACACTTCTTGACCATTGCCATTCTCTCTCCTTTAGTTAGCCTTAAACTGCTATGGGTAATGAAATCGAGAAAGATACATTCATTAACTATCTATTATGCCAATCACTGCCCAGGCGTGCACGTGTACAAGATGTGTCAAAATATAATTGTACGTGTAGCCGCTGGATGAGGGTCCCAGCCCTAAACCAGCGATTGGATCAATCAAAACCAGCCAAGAACTTTGCTCGTCGCTCACCGGATGCGAATCTTGACGTCCTACAGGCAGTGACTTCTATGTAAATCACAAGGCATCTAAGGACTTGGATCCCACCTTAATCCATCTACTTGGATCCCAGCATCATTAAGCATCATCACCCATCAACCGCGCACGCCACCGTTGCCTCATCCTGGAGTCTCCCGGGTGTCACCAGGGCGCTGTGATCTGCTGACCCATCTCTTCAAAGAGTTGGTCCAATTCATTGGTCCTGGGTGGTGATGGCGTGACCCAGATGTTAGGCTCTGTCGCACAGCTGGATGCAAGCAGCGCTTGCTGCTTTCATCCTTAAAGGTTGGAGCTGACCCCCCCCAAGGCTGCTTAAAGACATGCTTTCAATCATGAGGAATGGCTTGGAACTGCTTCACTGGGTGCTTCCACTGGCATCACCAGCTGGTAGTAACATGCATGGGCAATTGAATGATGGCTTTTTAATGGGTAGTTCATGCTGCTTAGTGGTTAATAACACTGATATACAAGCATTGTTTCTTGAATCATGAATGGTTGACAATTGTGATCAACCAATGCTAACCTCCATGAACCCATGAGTGGTTGAAACGTGATCGATCATGCTGGTCTATGGTTCATAGCACCTAGTGGTAGTTAGTGCCTACCGCCTACCAGCCATGCTAAATGACCATGGGTGTGGTTCAATGTTAGTTATTGCTGCCCATGTTTAAAGCATTTTGAAACTGGTGGTTTAAACCTTACTTAGTAGCTAACCATTAAGAGCATTCACAGCCACGTAGTGAACCATAAACATCGATCACCAATATATACCCCTTGAATCACCACTGACTATAACCACTTGGGGACCGTTGAAAACCATCAGCTACTCATTTCTTTACCACCCACCGCTCACGACTTTCTCACCACCTAAAATCACTCTGAACCACCAACCACTCCATTTCACCATCCATTCCCCATAGATCCACCTCTTGGTGAAACTCAATCCATTTCTGGTCTATTTCTGGTCTATTTCACCATCCAATCCCCATAGATGCATCTCTCGATCCCCGACAAAAATCCCATGAACCTCCCCACACCTCCGCCGAATCGACCATCGTCACCGAGCTTCAGCTCCCCCACCGCGTGCAAGTGATGCTTCAGGTCACTGTCCAAGGTATCACCCTGCGCGGCACGGTCCATCATGGGATCTCGGTCGCAGGTTCAGCAAACATGGTAAATATATTCATCAACCAACCCATGGTTTGACTAATTGGTTTATGGTTGATGAGAGGGTTTAATAGGGGATAACAACCAGCAATAATAGTTGATATTAACCAACCAACCAACCTGGCTGGTTAACTAGCTGGTTAATGATTAAAAATAGGGAGAATGATGAGCAACAGTAGTAGGGGATATATACCAGCTATATATCCCTGTGGATCAGGTTAATACTGGGGGAAACCATGGGATTTTCTATGCTCAATAATGCTTAGTGGTGGGTTAATGGTTGGTAATAGTTGGCTGTGGGTCAAGCAGCTAAACCAACCAATTCCATGGGGGATCAGTTCACCAACAATAGGAATGGGAAAACGAGCTGGTTAATGCTAGGGGAAGCAGCGACACCAGGGGTGAACTGACCCACTGCAGATCCCATGAGTTCAAGGGTAAACATCAACCATGAAACGTTTTTAGGTGCGTACAGAAAATGGTCCCACATGGTTCGGTAACTTTCGCAAATGGTTTGTAAAGTGGTTGAACAAATAGTTTGTACCATGGTTTCTAACCTGGTTTGTAACATGATTTATTTTGTGGTTTGTTGATGTACCTGATTGATCAATGATTGGCCACTGCCTTCGGGTCCGAAGCTGGTCATGTGTAAGAATAATGATGCCAATTAAAAGAAATTATGGCAAGCTTTTAGGTTCATTCCCCACCCTATAGCTACCAAATTGCTGGTTGCTCATGGTTGCGCCTCATACTATTGAATAGCGACCTGTCTGTAGGAAGTCAAATCTAGTTGTGGGAAAGCTAGCTACAACAAATGAATGCAACATTTTCACCGATCTCTTCAACCGAGCACATAACTAAGCATCATCAGTGATCACATTACATGAGGGGTTCCAAAAATAGAGGACCCCGAAAAGGGTAGGTTTATTACCATAAATGCTTAATATTGGATGATTTGGGGGGTCCCCTATGACTTGAGAAACACCCAAAGAAATGGCTGATTTGTCCATCATTTTGTGGACCTCACCGGACTCCCGACCATCATCGGCCAGGAGATCCTTCAGTTGCACAGCTGGGGCGGCTGCTCCGAGCCCGGCTGCCCGCGGCCTTTTGAAGGCTGCCACTGGAGATGGAAAAGGC
>VSDK01004196.1:231689-251882 GCA_009767595.1 Symbiodinium kawagutii | reverse complement strand
ATAGATAGATAGATAGATAGATAGAATAGCTAGAATAGATGGATAGATGGATGGATAGATAGATAGATAAAATAGCTAGAATAGATAGATGGAATAGACAGACAATTGCATAGCCAGATTCAGATGGCTAGATGGGTCGATAGATAGACAGATAGGTCGACGAAACGAGAGTCAGATAAAAAAGTAAATAGATAGTCAGGTAGAAAGACAGAAAGATAGACAGATGGAGACATAGATGATCAGACAAATAATTCGGTAGATAGATAGACAGATAGATAGATAGGCAGATAGATAAATAGATAGATGGACAGGTAGATAGATAGATACATAGACAGAAAGATGACGAGATAGATAGTGAGGTAGATAGAAAGACAAGTACATAGGCAGATAGATAAACGAATAGATCATCAGATAGATAGATAGATAGACAGTCAGACAGACAGAAAGAAAACTGATCCACTGATAGAAAGATAGCTAGACAGATAGGCTGCCAGTCAAGTGGCCAGATCGATGCTCACATTGGTAGGAAGTCAGGCCCAAGTGATGTTCAGTTCTCGGATCCCTCGGACAATCAATCGTCGCAACCACAACTGCACACTCCTATAGTGCTCCTATCTTGGAAACTTCCGCCACCGCCTTGTGCGGTACTACTGGTAATTACTAGGGAAAAGAAAAATGTCTGAAACCGTCAACCAGTATTCATCTTCAAACCCGGGACCTGGACAATAATTCCAAAAAGAAGTCATGAAAAACTTTGCGCATCTGAAGAGAATTGATGAACATAGATAATTGATTTCCAAACAATACCCACATCGGGCACAGCAATTATTATTGAGGGAAATGTTCGTCGATAAGTACAGCCGTCCCGGTTGACGATGCAATGGGCACAGCAGCCATGGTCAGAGTACGTTGCGAAGGGAGGGATGTGCCAAGTCCCATTGCTTTGGAAAGGATACAGATGTCTTTGACATTCCTGGCCGGGAGCCTCTACTCATGGAGGCATAATGACTTGATTGAATAAAGCTTCTAAACGTTTCAACCACACTCCATCAGCAAAGAAACCAAAGGTTCAACACAAGATGATTTGACATGAAAGACCTCACCAACTACCACTTGTTGGCTCTAGCTTCCACATGTTTCCACCAACCAGCCTCCACCGGAAACATCTGAAAACCATAGTGTGTCTCCAAACATGCTCCATAACACCAAAGTCAACCACCATTGGAGACTTGGGTACCACATTTCTTTCATAGTTCTGCTGGTAAGCGACATTCCCAAAATGCGGAAACCATATCACCCAATAAACCGCAACAAGCGGTAAGTCATCACGGGTCAGGTGGATCCAACTGGGAGTTCTCCCCAAGAGTGGGCCTCCCTGGGCATTCAACCGTAGATGTCCTGTCCAAGCTCAAACCAACGGTACAACGCCAATCTCAAGGCGGTGAAAGATTTGGAAATCGCTCGAATCGAAACTGCGCTTGCGTGTTTGGGATTGTGCTTGAGCCATTGTGTTCATAACAACAGACCGTCAGGTCGTTGAACACAAAAAAAAATCTCAGGCAAGCCGTACTTTTCGGACTGGACTGTGGTACAAGGGCCGCTCATTATTACTTGGAATGGCATTGAAGATGAGGTATTGCAAACAGCTCCTTTTGGGTTTGAGTTCATGTCATGCCAACCGTGGTGGTTTTTGTGTTCCAATGGGCAAGTGGTGAGCCTATCAGTTGGAACGAATTGGCTCTCTGCATTCACACATTGTGTGGTTTCTCAAAATAGGGGTAAGCCCAAATCATCCTATACTTGGTGGCTTATAGATTCCTTGCTAAAAATATATTTTTAGTGGTTATATGGTAAATCAATCATATCCCAAAAACACTAAAAACCTAAGTTAGTGGGCATAAGCCATCCAGTATACTAAGTTCAACACAAGAACATTAACTACCATTTGGTCGTTGCACTCCTGGTACCTCCTTGGCTCCCCCTGGAAAAGGACTACAAGGATACTCCTGGCTCCTTAGCTCGCTCCCAACCATCAAATACGTAGAATGGCACCGGTGGTAACCTGGCAACGTGCATTTGGCTGGTGGGTGCGGCACTCAGCCACGTGGTGAAATTACTACGTAGCTTAGGGGATGATTTAGGGGTTACACATTTGTCTAGTACATCATAGTGCATCTTTTCAAATGGCTGAACATGCTTGAAGCCATTGATGTTACATGTTTGCACTGGTTGGTTACAGCATGTTACACTCCGGCGCAACGAAGCTAGACCTGTAGTGGAAATTAAATCCCAAATGTCGGAATATTTCCATCACAATGCTTTTAGCACGGTTCGATCCTGATTATGATTTTTTTTGAAAGTGCCAGACCCGCAAAAAAGGAATTCAAAGGCATTTGGAGGTTCTTACCATGGTATGGATTCATCCTCAATGATCGCGGTGCTTGCAGTTTAAGATTTGTTGATCCAACTTCCGGTGGTGAAGCATGCGAAGCGTTCACTACGTCTGGTGGCTGGAATGGAAACTGAATGTTGCAGCCGGTCACAAGAATCCATCAAACCACCATTCAGGTTGCCTGAAGGAACAAGCACGGACATCTCCGGTAGAAAATCATACCCACTCACCGCTTAGAGCGAGAACATTCCCATCATTCCCCCCTTTGCATTTTGGCAGGGGCTTTGATGTCAAAGTTGTTCCTCGCGCAATTCAAATATTCGCAGCGGGTGGTTCTGGCCAAGCATGGCGCATGGTGCACATCCATCTTGAGACTCCAAGCATTCATAGCGAGCTAGGAAAATCGTGACACAAACCAGCCATGAACAAATCCAGGTGGTCATGCCAGGTTATGGCCATGGCTGTGGGTCTCTGGCTACTGATTCATCCCGGTTTATGGCTGGTTATCGAATCATGGCTGGCTGGTGAAATGGCTCCATGGCACCACAACGGTCAGGAGAACCCTGACCCTCAATGGGAAGAGGTGGGAAGCCCATCCCTATGTTTCCAGTTACCAACAAGTAATACCTGCGATCAGTCATGATTACCATCCACAACAACAACAACAACAACAACAACAACAACAACAACAACAAGAAGAAGAAGAAGAAGAAGTAGCTGGTAGAAATTGCAATAGATGGTTAGATGGTTGTTAGCTATAGCAGGTGACCATCCCTACCTTGTTTAAGTGCAACCAACCGCGGGTACAACAACTAGTCAGGTGAGCATGGACAACAACTGGGGGAACACACGTGGTTGCACCATAGGTATCTAAGCGCCAAAATTATCGAACCGTAAGAAATGGATAGTGATCACCAGTGGTGTTTCCACATGATGCCATTCCAATTGTTTCAAATCTTTAGCAGCCAGCCAACTAGACTCAACATCGGTGGTTCTCAATGAGACGGCAAATAAGCCCTAATCATGATGCGAAGTTTTGGTGTTTGGCCCCAAAAGGCCTTGTTAAAGATCATGAATCCTTCCTTGGCCAGCTCCATGCCATGCTTCCCGGCAGAACTACTTTACTATCTTTACCTCAGCACGCTGAAGGGCACACGCACCAATACTTCAGGCTTTTGGGCGGCAATCATTCAAACCTATCATGCAACGTCCAAAGACGCTCCAATTAGAAGTATAGCTGAACTTACCACACCGCTCGATGATGGAGGAGACTGAATTGACTTGGATACTTGTTCAAGAGCACTTGGCATATTGCTTGCATCCAGCAGAGCTAGCTTTTGTAAGCGTAAGGTTGTTGAAGGCGGGCTTCTTGCCTGCTAGTTGGCCATGCTGAAAGCCTCAGGCAATCACAAAAGCGTAAGAAGCTTTCAAGTCACCATCGACCAAAATGGATGATATCCTTGCCTATAGTGAATCACAAGGGCAATCGTGGGGAGCCCGACTATCAAGTAGATAACAAGCTGGTTTTTGGGCTGGTTCTGGAGTTGCATTCCCAGCGATCCCAACAATGTCATGTAGTTGATATGCCAACTGGAGTCTTCATGGAGAATGGCGTGACCAAGTATGACTGGAGCTATAATGCTTGGATAGCGAGTATGGCTATTTTCACAGTGGACACAATGCATCCATATCGACCACCAAGTGAAGCGACATATGTGAACCAAGCGGTCAAACACAATAGTATAATTAGTCAGTGAAGTAGGTCGCATGTGAAACCCTTTGAATGATCAATGATTCCTACACCCTCACAACTACTAGGCAGCACAATCCCATCTGAAAGATCAAGCTCAGAACTTCGCGTACATACATTGCAAAAAACAAACAACAATCCAGGAGTGCTAATCAATTCTGTCAACACCTTGCAGCCAATGAAACAAACACAACTTGTGCATCATTTTTGACATTTGCTGCCCATGCTGCCTGTGCTGCATCTAAATGGCAGCCGTGTGCATCTCGATGCCTGGCATCCATGTTGGTGTATTGGGATGCCATGGCTCCCCCTCGGTGCGCTCTGTACAGTCGCAAAAGTTGAGCAAGCTGAACGAGTCGCAACACGGCGCGACATGGTGATGCTCAACGGCGCACGGGCGCAGGGGCCTTGCTGTTCCTCAGAGACTTCCACCAATATGGCCCTTGCCACCTGGCAACAGCGGCCCATGGTGGTGGTCCTGCCCACCCGGGACACGGCAACGGCCTTGAACCCCCTCCCTGGCCTCTCCAGAGAGCCACCGCGACAAGACTCCTGTTGTGGCAAGGGCCATGGTGACAAATGGAAGAGTCGAGAGTTGGACAAGGCAGGGGGTTAACTTGCCTTAAAGAACAAGATGTTCATAGAAATTCAAAGTGTATTAAGGTAGCGTTCATGACTATATGAAGAAAAACTGGATGTGAAACAATGCATGTCTGCCCACTTTGCAGCTGTCGAACATGTGCTGTGCCATCTTCTACCCTAGTGCCTCTTGGGAAACATAAATTAGACCCCTTTGTGTGTCCCAGTGCTTGAAATAATGCAAATCATATCCATAGCGTACATCGAATTATTGCATATAGTCATATAGTTTCATACATGCTGATGGACACTCTTGAGCGGACACTATCTTCCATACAGTCAAGGACTTTAGTCACAGCAATTTTGTTTGATTACTGATATTCGCCTGGCTACCACCCCGTCACAGCGAGGTCACAGCAAGAATGCTAATTACAAGGAAACCTACTTGCGAAAATGGCGTTTCCATGCTGCTGAATCCAAGCGTAACATACTAATGCTGTTTGTTACATGCTGCTGAAAACTAATCCTGCAAAATTACAATCAACAGCAGCAAGGAACAGCAGCATGGAACACCAGCAAGGAACGGCAGCAATGAGCAGGAGCAAGGGACAGAAGCAAGGAACAGGAGCAAGGAACAGCAGCAATGAACAGGAGCAAGAGACACAAGCAAGGAACAGGAGCAAGGAACAGCAGCAA
Source organism: Symbiodinium kawagutii (assembly GCA_009767595.1). NCBI lineage: Eukaryota > Dinophyceae > Suessiales > Symbiodiniaceae > Symbiodinium > Symbiodinium kawagutii. The sequence goes on along the minus strand of VSDK01004196.1, from coordinate 246,465 downwards.
TGAACAGGAGCAAGAGACACAAGCAAGGAACAGGAGCAAGGAACAGCAGCAAGGAACAGGAGCAAGGGACAGCAGCAAGGAATAGCAGCATGGAACAGCAGCAATGAACAGGAGCAAGAGACACAAGCAAGGAACAGCAGCAAGGAACATCATCAACGAACAGCAGCAAGGAACAGCAGCAAGGAACAGCAGCAAGGAATAGCAGCATGGAACACCAGCAAGGAACAGCAGCAAGGAATAGCAGCATGGAACACCAGCAAGGAACAGCAGCAAGGAACAGCAACAAGGAATAGCAGCATGAAACACCAGCAAGGAACGGCAGCCATGAACAGCAGCAAGGAACAGCAGCAATGAACAGGAGCAAGGGACAGCAGCAAGGAATAGCAGCATGGAACACCAGCAAGGAACAGCAGCAAGGAATAGCAGCATGGAACACCAGCAAGGAACAGCAGCAAGGAACAGCAACAAGGAATAGCAGCATGAAACACCAGCAAGGAACAGCAGGAAGGAACAGGAGCAAGGAACAGGAGCAAGGAACAGGAGCAAGGAACAGGAGCAATGAACAGCAGCAAGGAACAGCAGCAAGAACAGCAGGCTGAACGATACAGTTTATACATTTGGATGCATTTACCATTAACTGTCAGGAACCCATCTTTCCCAACGTTCACCACCATCATCTACTGATTACGGCCAATCATCAGTCAATACTTAAGGTCAGTAGCATTGATCAGTGTGATTATTCCCATCCCCGGCACAGCCAAATGAAACAATACTCACCATCTCTCTCTTGTGCGGTTTATCACTTGGCATCACGTGTTACCATCAGCAAATATCATTGAAATATATAGTGGTATAGCATCAGTCCAATCATTATATTACTGTTGTAAACTGCAACCGGCCATTGGAGGTGATACTTACATCGGGTGTTGATGTCACTGACAGTTCCAGTATTGTGACATTGGAATGCCCCAAGTACAAGTAGCTTGCAAAGAAGCAATACCAGTATCTCCCTGCGTTGTCGTCAGAGCAAGCTCAACAATACGAGTATATTTGGAATAATGAACATGATTGTACGAATGGTAGATTCATACAAGAAAACACCCCCTGTTTACCTAAAATAGCTTGTGGTCTATCATCAATGACAGGGAGATACAGGGAGTCATTCATACAGATCCAATATTGTAACAACAATTAATCACTAATTATCGTGCTCCCCGGACAACGAACAGCAAAAAACCCTTGGGGAAACTGATCTTCCAATCTCTGGGAGGGTCACCAAACGTTGGCTGCCACTCCCAGTCTCTCCTCGGTGCTCTTGTCGTCAGAGCGCTCAGTGGAGATTTTGGCGATCTCCTCTTGCAACAACCTCGCGTGCGACCCATCGCCGTACGTCGGCCGAATGTTCTCAATGGATCATTATCGACTATCGATGTTAAACATGGCCTATCTAGTGATTTGTATGGCAGTAAAATTAACTATATTTAATTATATAGCCTTAATCTTGGTTTAATCATGGTTGATTGTCATGATATAGATCAACATGATCAAGCATGGTCCGAATATGGTTAACTGGATCTAAATAGTAGCGGCTGGTGAGAGGTTTCTTGCTAGTTAATTTCGTGCCTGATGATGCTCAACAGAAGGGAATGAAGCGGTATGAATTTCATATAGTTTCTATTGGCTAAAATTATCAATTGCTACTGATAGGCAATGATAGTAGCAAATAATGCTGGATGCATGACCCAAAATTGCCTTCATCACAACAAAAAATGAAGAAAAAGGGTTCATCAAAGGAGATCCAACCATGGCCGCAAACGTACTAGCTCTGTGGGGTTACATTGCTACAGTAAGAAGTTATAAGACGTTCCCCCTAACCTGCTGCGTTCTTTAGCTGCCTGATCGCAGTGCAGAATCACTTGCACTAGACGCATTTTTACATGTGTCCACGCGTATCTTCACATGTGGCTCCTTATTGAGAATGTGCGTACGTGTGCGGGTGTGTGTGTGTGTGCATGGCATGAAGTAGAAGGCATGTTAACTTGCGACATCTTGCGACTGCAAAAGAATCACTGGTCTCATCCTTAGAAAAGGAATGCCCCAGCAATGTTGCCTTATGTGTTTTGTCTTCCTTATCTTAACAATTTTATTTCGGAGGATGGCTATCCCCATGGGAATACCCACTTTTGCAGCCTCGAACGCTAATCAACAACAACCGACCGCCAAGCCTAAACCAGCTGGGAAAGGGCGAACAAACTCTACAGCACCAAACACACGCACACAAAGTAGCAGGTGCGACCATGTTTCTCCAATAGTTCATCCCACTATCCCACCATAGGTCACAACCCCAGGGCAAGCCATCGCCCAGGCACAAGGAATGTCTCACCGCTTCTGGCACAGCAGTACGAACCTGGTCATTGGCACCTTCCATGGCGGCAGGGCGCGGCTACAGCTGGCGAAACTGGCGAAACTACGGAAACTGGAGCCGATGGTTGCGGGGGCCGCGCCACCAGCACGGGTTCGCCGCGGCCAAACGCACCTGCCTGAGGTTGAAGATCGTCGGGACTCATCCAACAAACAATAGGGGAGAAACTGAGAAACGACAAGATCTGGGATCACCAGGGATTCGGGGTTGAAAGTAGAATGCGCCCTTGCCAGATACACCCGAGCATCTCTCTGTGCAACCTTTTTGGGATCACTTTTTTGGTGGTTGAACCACCCCGATGAAAAATATGCGCAAGTCAACCTACCACTTCTTGGTTAATCTTGGGGAAAAAATCATGTTTGAAACCACCAACTTGTGGCTTAATCAGCGCAATTAGAGGATCCAACAACTCCCAAAAGATGCACCCCAGCGAGTTCGAAGTCTGTTCGCAAAGCTGAATGGGTCTATGTTCTTGGTTGCGGCTTTGGGTTCACCTCAGCTCCAGGGCAATGCCAAGCTGGTAATGCGCAGCCTATGTCTACACGATTCTCAGTGAAGATAATGACCACTTTGTTGAACTATCCCCTCTTATAACTCTTGCTAAGCATGCGTTTATGCATGTTTGTTCTACCGCGTTTAACAACTATAACTGATCAAATCCGCTGATCTAATATCAGCACCTGGTTGCACACAGTGCTTCATAGGAATACTTGCGAATGAACACATCCAAATATTTGTCTGTGTGCAAACCAGGTGATCCTCCTGCTTGCATCCTCGCGTTAACATGATCTTCCTTAAGGGATGTTCCTTCAACCAACTCATGGGATGTTCAACTACTATGGGCTACTGCCTAACCACTACCACTGGTAGTAACCATATAAGCTGATGTGGCTGTGGGTCACCCGGCGGCCCGTCCCCCGGGTTCCCGGGTATCATCAACCAGGCTCCCTATGAAGCCTTGGTGCGGCTCACATCCCCCGCGCCTCTCCGAAGGATCCGCGACCCAGGAAACGACACACCTCGCCGTCGATGAAATTGGACCACCACACCATGGGAGACCCGAAGAAAGATGGGTTTTTAGCCGTCAAAATGTAGGTGAACACCTATAAAAATGATGGTTCTTGGGGGTCGATGTCCTTAACCACCCATGTGAACTGTTTATGGCCACTACTCGTCAACTGTAGCAATTAACCGTTCTAACTAATTGGACTTAGTCATTGACAGTTGCCAACTGTGGACTGTAGGTGCCCTCAATCATAGTCAGGGACTCGTATTGGAAACGTAGCTGTCCCCAAATTTCCAAACATATCTTGATGCATAGCTACCATCTGGTTTCACCACTCCCTGTAGCTCTTTAGCTCCCCCTTTAAAGGGATTTAGGGATACCCCTGGCTCCTTAGCTCCCTGAGAATCACCAACTAGATAAGTGCATGATACAAATGGAGTAGCGTGCGTTTCTGCCAACGACAAAGCCACGAGCCACGAAATGACAACCATTGAAAAACAGCTATTCCACGACAGGGGATCTCAAGAATTCACGGCATTTGGTGGTTTCTCAAAATAGGGGTACCCAAAAAATGGCTGGTTTATTACTGTAAATGACTACTATTGGATGATTTAGGGGTACCCCTATTTTTAGAAACCACCATTTCTGTCAAGTAACAAAAGCTATTGCATTCACCTGTGATGATCGATCATCTCAAATCATAGTCATGCGGACAGTGTTCAGATATCTTCCCTTGGAAGACTCAACTATTTGAAATTCTGATGCTCCTTCGCCGCACATCGCTGCACACTGCACTGCTTTCCATCCTGTTCCCTTCAATCTCCTGTTTGGCTCACAGGCGTTTGCCCTAATTCAAATTCCAAAATTTGGTGGTTTCTCAAACAAGGGGTACCCCAGATCGTCCAAAATTGCACATGTATAATTGATTATGTAGTAAACCATCCATTTTTTCGGAGTCCCCATTTTCAGAAACCACCATTTCAGTCTGGCAAACCCCAGAACCAAGTGGGTCTCCATGGGCTGAGTCCCCCAAGCAGTTCTTGCCACTACGGGCGTAGCTTCTGGGGTCCAATCCTGGAGGAAATCCCACTGCGCGCATCTATTCCGGCAAAGCTGTGCTGTACCGAGCCGCTGGCTGACCGCAACTGAAGGCGGGACTTTGACCGGCGAAACATGCCAGCCCTGACGTGCTCCCAGAATGGGTTCTATTAATATGCAGCTACTCCCCATGCCGCCTGTGCATTCCTTCACCCCTGACATGCTGAAGTGGCGTCCAAGAAATCATTGGAACCGCGACCACTGGGTTCGTCATCGTTGGATTGACAATCATGAACAAACCAAATGAGCATTTTTTATTTGGTGGTCAAACTACTTGACAGAAAGATTTTTCCTGTGTTCAAAAAAAGTTTGATTCTGATTTGTCCTTCTTTGAAGTTCACCAACCATTTCCATATCCATAACACATGCTGCAGCCTTTGCAGCAGTCGGTGAACGCCAGGCAGTGTCATTGGGGGCTAAACCATGTTGCTGACTTGTCATTGGGGGTAGGCCATGTTGCTGACTTGAAGCTCCCTAGACTTTTTGGATGGAACAATTTGATGATAGGACAAGAAGCGGGGACGGTTGGAGTGAGGGTCGTTTTCCGTTGGTTCTTCCACCCCCATTTCACTTTTTTTTTAGCTGTTGACATCTCTGTGGAGGTGTCATCAGGGCCCAGCCCAAGCAACTGCTAAAACCTTTGGCTTATCAAGGCTTGTTAGCATTCACTGCCGCATGTTAGCAGCGGTGATCATGGTTTGAGCGCCTCGTCAATGTCCCCCCCGTGTGGTCCCAGGACACCCCAGATACCCTGGAGCCTCTGCATTCGAATTGGGAAAATTCGCGTCGCACGACCGCGGCCGACTTACGAACCCAATGCCATAGAAGTGGACCTCATCAAGGGTAAGATGCGTTTCCACCATGAAGTTAACCAAACATGGGAGATTCACATGTCACCAGCCAAATTCTTGAGCTGGTCAATCGCAACCTTGTCCTGCGTCATTGGTGAGCCATTGGTGGATATGGGTAGTGGTTTATGAGCCGCATGTCCCATATACTTGATTGTAATGATTGCATGTTGAGACACAGGAGGTTCCAACCGAAAAGGATCCGATCCAAACTTGGCAAACTCATCAAATTGCAGACAGAAACGCCCGCACAGCTCCCTACACAGCTCACAGTGCCAGTCTCAGCGTGAGAGCTGCTGGCTGTTGATTATTCACCCTGCCACCGTGGTAAACCATAATAGGTATGAAGGCAAACATTTGATGATATGGTTGTGGGTCAAAATTGGGTACCCCAAGAACTTTTGGTTTATATATTGGGGAGTACCAATTACAAATATTTTTTTGCCGGGGCGTCCAACGGCAAATATGTTTCAGTAATTAGTGTCAACCTGTTTGGTTCTTTAATCCAATCACTTTTTCCATCAATGAAAAATATTTGCTTAGATTTCCAAAAAATAAATGGCCATAACTTTTCCGGTTGATTAAGGCCGCCTTGACCTCGCTTTTTATCACTCGTTATAAGCGCTCATCCCAACCGACTTCGGGAGATCACCCAACAACTGCGCATATCTCCTCTCCCGATGGCCAAGGCAACGAAGGCCGCACTATGGAATAACCAAACGTTGAGGAGTGGTTGGTTGGTTGCCTGGCGGTGTTCCCAACCAATGGGCAGGTTCTAGTACCAAAAGCTGGAGCTGGGAACCCACCTTTTTTGCACAAGATTGGCGGTGCCAAACTCATGGCCTTTGATTGCCGATGGCGTTTCCAAAGCTATAGGGTTGCCGAAGGCTACTATCTGGCCAAGTGTTGGGTATTTTATCTACCCTACCTTAGGGGTGGGGAGACTGGTATATACCTTGAAATAATTTTTGAAATTATCTGAAGGGTATCCAACTGAAAGAGGTAATAGAAATAATATTCATAACAAACAGTACTGATACCTGAGATAATTTCCAAGCTACAGTTCATACCACCTCAAAATAATTATGAAATATTATTTCTAGGTATCAACACTCACCTGTCCACACAAGTCATGCATACCTGGAATAATTTATCCATAATTATTTCAATTTCTTGGGGTTGTAGCATCATACCTTCCAGATAATAAACCAATGTACGACAATAATTATTTTGAGGTGGTACCAAGTGTCCTCGAGGATACCTCAAATTGCATCAGCTTGTCAAGAAACTGCCAACGAAGATGTCAAGCATTGCGAAGCTCGTGGCCCAACGAATGTGTGTGTGAGATCGTGTGGGTATGTCATAGCATCTCAATTTATCGCAGTGAAGACAGTCCTGAATGACCAAAAAGCTCACACATCCCACCCTCACCCAGATTCCATCAGGTTCCTTTCTCTCACTTCTCTTTGCTTCTCTTTGTCTGTTAGTCTGTCTGTGCAAGATCAAACATGCATTGTTGAGGCAACGCGTTCTTCGACACGAAGCACATGCTTTGGGTGAATTATACTGAAGCCACACCTATCACATCGCAGAACAAATGTCAGGGATACACAGGAATACAGCGGTGAAAATGAATCCACACAAATCATCACGAAGCCATAATTGATCATAATTGCCCATCATTTGACTGAAGCATGATTTTTTGGTAAAAAAGACTTAGTTGATTTTTTCTTGATCTTTTTAACTAATTTGATTTGGTACAATTTTTCACCGCTGTTCCAGAAACATGATTTACATCTGTTCGCTGAAATTACAGCCAAGTATGGGTCAGACAAGAATTCACAAGAATTCAACACCTGTCTCCCTGCTTGGCTCCCCAAAACCCCGCAAGTATGTGAGCAATGCATTCAGCGCCCAAAATGCATCAGCTCAGGAAATGCATCAGCTCAGGAGTGCTCAGCAAGATCAGTCGGAGTCTTCTTCGTCCTGCTGCAGCAAAGCAACGCTCTCCGGAGACAAGTAATGCACTTTGCTCAACCAAGCAAGCATGCGTGCTGGGCTGTCGCCAGCTCTGGGGCATGCTTGACGTAGTTCTCCTAGAACGCATTCTCCAATCCTGACAACAACTGATAACAATTGCAAACAGAATCAACAATTTCAAAAAAAACTCTCCAACAAATAATTTACCAACTTCAAAAATGGTCACTGCGATCAACATTCAAAACGAGGCTCGAAAGTGAACCTCTTGTGGATGGCTTCTCGAATTTCTTCATGAAATATTCTGGCGCCCTGGCCAAAAGAGATTCCCAAGGAACCTCGATGTGCTCTGAATCATGGATGTGCTTCTTGATACGTACCTGAAGGGGCCCAAAAACAACACCATCCAAAATGATCAAAAACAACACCATTCAAGTACATTCAACAAAAAGAAAACCATTCAAAAACCATGAAAAACATTCACAAACATTCAAGAACCATCCAGGACTTCTGAAACATTCTAAAGCCATAACATGCCAGAACCATCCATAATCATTGGATACATTTGGATGCCATTGGCAACATAACCGCCTGGCCATTGTTGCAAAGCCGGTAGTGAATGGCATCGAAGTCGTTCTTCATGGCATCCATGAAGCGTGCGATGTTGGTTCGGCCAGATTTGCTGGTAGGCTTGAAATCGTTCTGGGTCAAGTAGATTGGCAAAACATTTTTTGCACTGGCGGGTTTCTTGCTCAGTTCAAATTTGGTGCCCGCTTTGATGGCAGCATTGAATGTATCCAGAGCTCCCGAGTGCGTCAAAATCTTGGCCTCAAAACATCTCCGAACTGGTCAATGCATATCAACAAAATAAAACAATACCGTACAATATCTATCAATATCTATCAATAAAAAATAAGAATAGTCAATAATATCTATCACCAGTTGACATCAATTTACACCAGGGAACGTACTGCAGGCTTTCCGAGAATTCGAACTCTGTAGGTGGCACTTCATACAAAATGCTTCCATTCTTTGCATCCAAGGATATCACTGGTGACAAAGACCTCGGGATCATTCAGAACCAGTCAGAGCCAAATAAGTCCAACAAACGCCAATGAACAAGGATGACATATGATGAAACATGATGACATTCTACGAAATCAATTGAAATCCAGATGACTCTTGATGGTCAAAAAAATCAAAAGATGTCTAAACAAATCAACTCAATTCTGAACAATTCCAAACACATCCAAACAGAACCCAACACAAATCAAGGTGAAGTAAAAGGCAAGAAACGAACCAATCAAATATGTGCTTCCTGAAGCTTGGTCGAACCAAATGTTGAGGAGCATCACATGGATTCGATCAACAAGATGGATTGGGACCTTGCCCTCACTCACAATCTTTGGTGTTCCCTGCTTCCCTTTGTTCCTGCCCATTCTCCAAACCGTTACCGGCACCGCAAATCGCAAACCGTGACCTCCTCCTTCTCCTGCTTCAAATGGCCTCACCACAACCAGCTGAAAGTTCTTGGGGTTCCCTGACACAGGGCCGACATTCTGGAGATAGCGTGCACCTGGCTGCGCATCAGGAGGGAGGTGCTCTTTCAACTCCAGCAGAACTCTCTCCGAATACCCTTGCCATAGGGCATGTCTGGATTGATTTTGCTGGAAGCACTGAAATGCACATCTTGCCAGCGCTAACTGGTGTTCGAGGAGATTGTGAAGGTTTTGACTCCTCTTCATGCCAATGACTTGGGCTTTTGTCAGCACACCTTCTTTCAATCTCACCAGTGTCACCAAGCGGCTCATGGTTGGAAGAAGCGTCCGAATCTTCTTCAACATTTGCCCTTCCTGCCGGTTGCTCTTGGGAACAGCCGTGAGGTCAATGTCCTTTGGAAGAAGCCCGTGTTCACGAAGCACATCCTCCAAAGTCAAGATGTTGAGATCCACATCTTTCGCCTGATAATCGTGTTCGTCCTCTTTCACCATCGCATCATCATCTTCGAAGTCTGAATCGCGGTGCTCCACCTCCACATCCTCATTGTTAGGCTTGTACTCTGGGTTCTCTTGAAACATCATGAGCTCCTTCTCCACCAAAGCCAGCTTTTGAGCTGCGGCCACATGGTTCTCAAGATCTTGCGCTTCATCACCGCCGCCCTCAGCATCGGCAACCGGTTCTTCCTCTGCATCCACATCTGCATCATCTTCATCTTCTTCCCATGCCACAGGATTGCCGAAAAGGAAGCCCCGGCCAATCTCATTGTACCATGTCACCAGCTGGCTCTTGAGAGACTGTGGCGACGCATCTGCCCTCAAGCAGCTCACGAAAACACAAGCTTGGTCAAAACAAGCAGGCGCCAACGACTGCAAGTTAACCTTCTCGTTGAACAGGCGGCGTGACTCTGCCTGCAGGGGCCAGGATTGTCATGGGAAGAAACCAGACCCAGTGAACATCCCTTGCTTTTCCACTATCACGGAAGCCATACCTAAGTCAACCATAAACCATATAAAACCGGATTGAATCCCGGAAAAAAATCACAAAAACAAAATTCTTCGGTCTTTAAAGCATCTGGAACTGTGTTGCTCCAAAAATTGCAACCCCGAAAATTATTTCCATAGTAGCCAACTAGCTGCATACCCCCTGGTGCTTTTGTGTGGCTTGTGGATGCAAATGCGCTGCTCCAAACATTGCAATCTGTAAAATTGTTTCCATGGTGCCCTACTAGTTGCATACCCCCTGGTGTTTTCGTGTGGCTGGAGGATGCAAATACAATGGACATCAATGAATATCAGGCCATGAAACCAAAGCAGCTTAACCGTCTGAAGCTATTTACATCTATATGATTTTGATTGATTTTCAATTCATTTTCATGGAGTCTCAAAAACCATGGAAAACAATAAGCAACAAACACCTGGAGCATGCTGGTGCCATGTTGCTAAAGAACGTTCAAACCCAACCCCCCAAAAAATATTTATAGGGTATCCAACTAGTGCTATGCCCTCTATCGCATGCGTCCGGCTGGCACAAAAGCAAGAGACCCCTAAAAAACCAGGGCAGCTGGAACGCAAAGCTGATCAACGCTTGCTGCGCGGGCGCGCCAAAACAAAGACATTGACACTAAAGCCGCCAAAACCAAGCTATAGCCGGCGCCGGCGCCAAAGCTGAGCACGCTGATTTGATCAACATTTACCAGAAAAACCACGGCGAAACAAAACGTAACAAAACCAAAGGGCGCAAGAGCGAACGGCGACGCACTAATCTCTGGACTCCTAGTCAGTCCAATTTCACGTACAGGTGGCAGCAGCAACATGCTCAGATCAACGTCCTTCTACCAGGCTTTCCGCATCCTCTTCATCTTCTTCTTGAGCTTCCTGCTCTTCAGGAAGGTGAAGTCAAACATCCGTGTTCATTCATAGGCCCCAACATATATTATTTGGGGGGTACCCAACTACCAATACACCATTCAGTGCAAATATGAAGTCAAACTTCCATGTTTTTGGAAAATTCCCAAAAATTATTTTGGGGGTATCCCACTACCATTTTGACCCCCTCTCAGGGAGTAAAATCAGCCACAATCATTCGAGTCCTCCCGATATTATTTTGGGGGTACCCCTACTACTGGGATCATATCAAAAAAGATCCCACTCCCTTGGAGGTATCCCCTATACCGTTTCGGTGGACACGGAATCCAAAGTCAGATATTTTGGGTGCACTGGAACCAGAGCATCAGGAAGCCACCACTTCAAGGGACACCCCTTTAAGGGACAACCACATATCATACCCCTTTAAGAAACAACCACAATCTCTCGTTTGTATCTAAATATATATAAATATATATCTTTCTAAATAAGTAATATATGTATTTTATTTTATTTGTTATTTGCTATTTTGAGTAGTTCCTGATATTGGTTATGTGTTATTTGTTTTCTTTGAAAATGTTTGGCACCATTTATCTCTGACTATGATGTTGAATGATTTTTGTCAAATGATCTTCAATAAACCTTGGGCTGATCATGGGAAAGCATTGAATTGATGTTTGAAACTGATCTAATGTTGAGTTGATCATGGGTTTACATCTTGATTTTATCAATTCCAGTTATGAAAAATCCCATGCTACATGCAAAGGAATCAGCATAAAATGAAAGTTTCACAAATCAAAGTACCATGACCATACTCAGTCAATGACCTGCACCAATAGTTTCAGTAAAGCTTCAATTGGAAGGGTAACTAGGCCCCTGATTTATGCACTGGTTATTTATGGTTATTTATGGTTGTTCCATTTTCATCCATTTTATGCTATATCTTTACAGTCCAGAATCTTTGAGATCTCAATGGTGAAAAACAACCCCAAAAACATCTCAAAACTGTGCAAAATGAATCAGAACTATTAAGAATTGGTTGCACGAAAAAGAGGAAACCAAATAATTATTTGAGAGGGTACTCTACTACTTGGATACCCCCTCAAATAATTAAGTGTGCGAAGGCTGGAACCGTAAAGGGTTGCAACTGCTTAGCAAAATCCCGGTCATACCTGAAAGATCCTGAAAGCTGTGTTCAATTGTGTGTTCCTGAACCATTTGAAGCAGCTTGAAGATGGTTGAAAAATGTTGAAAAGTGTAAAAACAAGTTCAATAGCCATAAAACATCATAAAACATCATAAAACTATCTGGCACAAACCCTCAAACATCCTCAAATTATTTAGAGTCTATTCTAGTAGTAGTATACCGTCTTATTCATATCTGTGATCAGGGTATACTGCCACATGTTGCCACAATGTGATACAAAATGCCAGCCTCGCGCAGTCTCCTTCGCTGACGGGTATGAAGCAAATGCGCTGCTGAGATTGAGTTCGCAATGGTCAAGGAGCCATGCATGTCCTTCTTCACCCGCTTCACAGAGCTGAACCAGTGTTCAATGGCGTCCTCCATTTGATACTGGGTTTCATAGACAATGTTCTCAGGCCATGAATGAGTTCGCAAAATGATGTGCGCAGACATCGACCTCAACTTGGAAGATGCAGCAGGGCGCAATGGTTTATAATGGTTTACACATGTCTACACCATCTGATTCATATTGGTTCATTCTCAATTTATCTTAATATATTCATATATATTCTAAATCAATTTACACTGATAATATCTGATAATTCTTCGGTTTTCTTGGAGTAAACAACGCTAACATACTTAAACATACCTAAACACACTTAAACTATACCAAACCCACAACAAGGGACAGCATATTGAGCAAGGTTGGCCGTGGAAGAGTGCACTGCCAGCACTGATTTCCTCGTTTCTCGTAGGCCCAATGGATCCACAACAGAATGACGTAGTAGCTTGTGAGAGCATTCTCAGCCATCTGCAATGGAGTCAACTCTTTGGAGATATGCCAAGGGCTTGAGTTCAATGCACACAGGAACCTGACGTGACAAAAAAGGGCGGAGAATAGTAGTGAACACAAACCAAGACCCCGTCAGCACACCCAAAGTTCAGCCCCCAAACACTTTGCAACATCTTCATATCATCAACATTCATCAACAATTTTTCCACACTATTGCAAGCTAAGGGCAATACAGGACAGCTGAGCATCAAAAAGGTACTAAGCACAAGTTACCAAACTAGCAAATCAAAGCAAATCAAAGCAACTGCAAGCAATGAATCCCAACATCGTCAAAGCGAGCTGTCCGAAGATGTTTCGAGTTCAAGAAGTTTGCAGCCTCTTTGTCGCTGTGTATGTCGCGACCTGTAACCACATGACGTGGTAGACCACCTGCGACCAAAGGGCTCAAGCTGCAATAGTGTCCAAACAGTGCAAGCACCCTGGAAGCTGTTCTCAATCCTCGAGGGACCGCTTTCATTACGTGCTTCGCATCGTTCCCGCCAAACAATGGTTGACGCCCTTTCCAGAACACCACCTGCCAAGTTGATTCCCGAACATCCAAAAACAATGAGTAGCAATGAGAAAGAGTTAAAAGATGTTAAACGGGCTTCAACAACATTTAAAAAAATAAAAAGATCCACAAAACAAGACATATTTGCTCCGAAGTTGCTCCAAAATTGATCAGCGGCAGGTGGTCTAGTGGTCTGACTTCGCAATCCCTTAGCAAAATCTTGCGCACAGGCAGGGAAATTGAAATACAATATATCAAAAATTCAATGTTTAAAAACATATAAAAACACCAACAACCTTTAGGCGATGCTAGATGATTGACAACAACGTTGGCAAGGGGACCTTCAAGAAATCAAACGTTGTCAGGCTATACAGCACAAGGCTCTTCCAGAAAGGTTCTTCAAAGAACTCTGCTCGTGGAAGCAAACCCAGCAGGTGACGGTTGAGTTTGACAAAGCTCAGGTGATTGTCATAGGCCACCGCCACTGGTGGCACTTGATGATTTGCCAGCTGGCCTTGTAGCGGGTATGCAGGTAACAAAACTATTCAATCTTTCCATTGTTGACTATAATAAAAGAATAGAAACCTGAGAAGAACCAAAACGAAGGAAGGACCCTTTTTGGACCACAAAATGAAAACTATTTTGATCTATTTTGAGTCCATATGAATCCCATTGAATCCAGATGTATCCAAAACACATCAAAGCATTGTGCCATGGAACAGGCGTCCAGCAGCAAGCCCACATCATGGAACTCTGAGGCAGCCGTGCTCTTCCTGTCACGTGGAATCTGCTGGACCTGGAAAAGATCGGTCCGCCTGTTCAAAGGCTTGATACAGGAACAAATAGACACAGGCGCCAACCTCATCCAAACAGGGTAGCGCAGCGCCAACAAAAGAACCCCACAGGTGCCCAGAAACATCAAGAAACAATCCCAGTCCCCGATGAAAAACATTTAAAAACAATCCATAATAATCCAAAGCCGCACGCCACAAAAGTAAGATCAGATGATCAGATAGAATCAACATCAATCAACAAAGATAAACATTTTGCTAATACTATGGTTCGTCATCTCTGAAACCATACACGGTGCTGTACGTCTTTGCATAGCATGTCTCGTCTCGCACCAGGATGTATGAAGGTGATCCTTCCACAACCTCCAAGCAGTCAATAGCATTCTGGATTGACATCACCAAAGCATCGCCGTCCGAGCAAAAGAAGTTTGGGAGTCCCGGTTGGTCGAAGCACAGTGGTTTCTTGACAGCGTGCCTGGCAATGCCAAAGGCTCGTTGGACTTCTGGGTTGTTGAGACCTTAGTCAATAGGATGCAAATCGATTCAATAGGTGTGACAGAGAGAACAACAAGGGCTAAAACAAGTGAATTAAAATGAATTAAACACAATTAAAACATACTAATTACTTTCAATGATTTCTAATTCATATTACATATCAATACATATCATCAAATCATTTTCCTTCATATTCAAAACACAAATGAATACAAATGATCAAACAAATCAAATATATAGGATACTTC
>VSDK01004196.1:212109-231644 GCA_009767595.1 Symbiodinium kawagutii | reverse complement strand
TTCCTGCAAATTGCTGCTCAGAAACTTTGGCCCAGCACAAAGCCCAATTCTTGTAGGCCAGACTCGCAAAGATCACGGCTACCAGTCCTCTTGTCTCTTCCACGTGCTATTCGGTCGCTCTTCTCTAAGAGAGCCGGGACCAGCAGCCGGGTAATTTGGTCGGCACGCAAGCGCCCTTTTCCAATCAAATCCTCGAAGAAAGAACTGGCCACCCGGTGACAACAAATTGATCTGAGCTGATGATTGGTGTTGAACATTTGATAAGACATACAGCCATCATCAACCATCTAAATATATCTTAATAATTCTAAATATGTTGCATGGTTTTTAAACAATTTCAAAATATTCAACATTATTCAACCATATTCAAACCATGTCAGACGAGGTTCTGTCACTCGAAGCTCAAGATCAGTCAAGCCCCCGTCAGCAATCGCCTGCACAAAAGATCGTGCCTGCTTTGCTTCCTTTGCACCTAAGACTTTTTGGTCAAAGGATGTCAAAGGTATGAGAGGGAATGAATGGGAATGAATGGGTAAGTCAAGACAAAACAAAAGGCAATCGAAAAACACAATCTATCACAATCTGTTGAGACAAGAATTATCAAAAATTAAAAAACAATTATGACAAAGGGTTGAAACAGCTTTACCGAGGAACCGAGGCCAAGGACAACACCAGGAGTCAAGTAGTTCAATTTGAGTTCAAGGAAGCGCACTAAAGATGAGGACATATTCTTCCTGGGAACATTGAGATACACACCCTTGCATCTTCTCAAAGCATCTGTGTAGCCAATACTCTCCAACTCTCCTCTGTCCAATTCAGGGAAAAGCGACTCCATCTGCTGCACAAGCTCCGCATGCTGAAGCTGGTCCCCACGCAAAAGACAATGCACCAAGTCGACCCAAAAGGCTCTTTCCGCCCAAGTTTTGATCATGTCAAAATACCTGGCAGGGCCAATGTATCAAAACGGATGAACATATATAAACTAGCACAAACATGGATTCCAAAAATATTCCATAGTATTCCCCTAAATTCAAATACCCCAGAACCATCCACCACTTCAGTTCATTTTCAATTCACTTCCAAGATAATGCAGAGAAGGAGCTTCCTCTTGTCCGCCAAAGTCTTGCACAAGCTGCAGCATCCCATGAAAGTGGTGGCCAAAGAATCTGGATTCGATTTGCACTGCACATGTTGCAATTTGAGCCGTCCGACCTCAGGCATTTCCTGGGCGTAGGGCCAAATGAACAATGATTGAAATATCAATGTGACATATTGACATCATGAAATTAGATGAATATAGATGAACCTCCAGCCCAAAAAAATCTAGAACCATGACTAATAAAACAGGACCAAAACACTCAAACAAACCACTTATATACACCTATCAAAAACACATCAGCACAAACCTAGGATCAAGGAGAACTGATTCCAAGCCCGAATTTGTGTACTTGATACAGCCTGTGTGCCACCATTTCTCTAAGATGGTCAAGTTTTGGCCCATCACAGTGGCAGCGCCAGGCCCTTCTGAAAGCACCAATCCATCACAACGAACGAGCCCAACACCTCCGTGTATCCCCTGGTCCAAGGCTGCCATCATGGCTGCTTTGTGAACCGCACTCAGTTCATGGGCCGTCCTCAAGTGCACATGGCTGCACAAAAGGGGGCCAAAAGGAACAAGAAAACTAGGTTACTAGGGGTGTTTATAACAACACTAAATTATTTTGGGGATATGGTGCTACCATAAAGCCTCTTTCTTAAAAAACAAGAAACTGAAAATATTGTTTGACCAAATTCCAACATTGGTTGACAATGATTGTAGAAATTATTTTAGGGGTTTGGTAATAGTTCAAGTTACCACCCTCAAAAACCATAAAACAAAAACAAGATAAAAAAAAAAAGCAAATAAACAGCATTTCTGAACATTCTTGATCAACAGGATGAACACCAAATAGGTTTCTGTATTTTATGGAATGGTAAAATAATGGTGGGATACCCCTGAAATAATTTCAGATCTGAAAATCAATAGATACGGTTCAAAACCATTCAAAACCTTTAATTACTTAAAATACCTGAAACATCAAACAAAGTGGCAGGGCAAGATTATTCGTCAGATGCGGCAAATGCAGGTACGTTCGGCAAACCAAACATTGCACAGGATTCTTCTTCATTTCCATTTCCAGGGCATACGGCACACGAGCTTTCTCAGGAGCCACTTTCTCAAGCCTCTGAAAAGCTTCATCTGCCTCAAGCCACCTGTACTGACCGGCTCGCTTTGATTCAATGTACTTGACTAGATCAAATGGAGGATCCCGACGGTCATCATGTTTCTTGGGTCTACCTGCCTTAGATCGTTTCTTGGGCGGTGTGTACTGGCTCCCCGCTGGCACAAGCTGCAAAGCCAGTGCGTCCTGTGGCGGATCAGTTGGCGCATCAGTCTCAGTCTCAACGGGCTCTGATGGCTCTGGCTCTTCGAAAGCATCCACACGGAATTCACGGATGAGATTTTGGCACACAGTGCACTGGATGTCTGAAGCTCCCATCACACCAGCTAAAAAGGTTTTCCAGTGTTGCGGGGACTTGGCCATTCCACGATGAGCTGTTTGAAAGTGGCTATTAAAGTCCAGCCCTTTTTTCTTCAACAATGACTTTGCTGCTATCTCGCGGTCACGTTCTGCTTGTTTTCTCTTCCTATCTTTGACCTTCTCCATTGCAGCTTCCACTAGCTGCTCTACATCCTCTGTGGCTGGTTTTGGCTGGTCTGGTTTGCTCTGCTCAGCCATGGTTTTCTGCCTCTTGACTTCTGAGGGGTTCTCTGAATTCTCTGCGGGGGCTTTACTCGGAGGTGCTCTCTTGATTACCCTGATTTCTGAGGGTTTCTCTGTCTTCGCAGATTGCTCTTCAGCCTTGACACGACCAGAACCAAATGACGCTGGTTCCAGCTTCTCAAGCCCTTCCACACCACGCTCGCACAAAAGGTTCAAAGCTGTGGGGCCCACTGCCCAACCAGGGATTTTGATATCAGTGATCTTCTGCAAGTGCTTGTCTGACCGGATAGAGCATGTCATCACCTTGAATTTGGAAACATATGGAAACATGATTGGCACCTAACCACTGGTTGGTTAAGATTGGTTCCTGCAGAAACAACATAAACACATTAGAAAACATTAGAAACACATTACTGTAAGAAAAAAAAGGGTACAGTACACTACGCAACCCCTGTCCCCCTATACCTGTAACATCCCCAAACCAAGTGGCACGCAAGAGGTAGTTCAAGATCAAGATGACCCTGTGCCCACATGACCAACTGTCTTTTTGTTGCGGGACTTCGCCCAGCACAGGCTTCAAGTTCATCCTGAAATCAGGTTTGCAAAATGTTTAGAATTTAATGCGCAGAATGTATCAATATGTTTCAAAATACTGTACTTATCATATACAAATATAATCAAATATAGATAGACCAAAGAAAAGAAAAATGTTCATCGAATATGTTTACCATTGTCAACCATTAATAATGTTTTATCTTGTTTGATAAAATCTAAAGCTGCCAGTATTAGAAGTCCTTGATCCTTGAGGAAGGGTGTCTCCAACACTGGCGCACAGTGCATGTGCACAATCCAAGATGTCGTTGTGAGGTTTGCCGCCCAGCCCATCATAGATCACAGGCATCCATTCTCCGCATCGCATCACAAGCATTGCTTGATGATCTGGGTTGTGCCTCAGAGGCAATTCATCTATGTTCATCTCAAATTTACTCACTTCAATTCATCTGATCATACTTCACTCACGGCTCTCGGTAATTTGCGATGATTTGCAGAGTTTTGTTCATGTAAGGTGATTTGGATTGATTTTTGATGATTTTTGGTTGGGTAAGGTGTGTTTACTTGCGCATCCAATCGCATCCAGGCACAAGAGCCAAACCATAATGTCAGGCTCTCCGTGCAAAAGCCAGGGATTCCAGAACTTGAGATCCACAGTCTGATAGTCCTGTGCATGGAGCGTCCTGGAACTGGTGACATGCTATAATAAATGCCTTGGACATCCTTGGACCATCTGCTATGAACTGGCAACAGCTACAAAAAAATTCAATAGCATTGTCATATATTGTCATTAGCTTGGATTGGGCTGAGAACGCTTTAATGTTTACCAGAAAGTTAAAAACAATCAAAAATAAATAAAAATCATCAAAAATCATCAAGCCATATCATACCAATGTCCTGGAACATGATATAGAACGGCCATTTGTCTCCCAACTGCTTCCGGGCTAGCTTCACCGCTGCATGGATGAAGTGGTGAAAACCAGATTGTACGCCTCAGCTCGCTTGCTTGATCAAAATGGCAAAGGATGGCGAAAGATGAAAAAATCCTGTGTCCGTGATCACGGGGGCCAAAAGGGTTTAATACTTGATATATGTGGCATGGTGTGGCTATATGTGGCTATACTTGATGACTCTTGATGAAAATCTGACCTTTGCTGCTCAGGCGCCGTGCTGCAACTGCTGCTCAGGCCAATTATGCAACACCAACTTCTCGTGTTCTGCAATAAAAGAAGCAAAGTCCTTGGCCAGAACAGCAATGTGACCTATCTTTGTATCTTGCTGATACGGGTTACGTTCGAGTTTAAAATCAGAGCTGCAGCCAAAGCACAAATGTTGAAGCAACATCAGCATCTGGATTCAAACAGCCTTTGCGAATTCCCACATACATTGTGATAGCACTCAAAGGTCTGAAGGTCGACGTGGCGGCATGGTGCTGCAAAGTGCCCCACCAATCCTGCAAAGCACAGGCTAAAATCAATACGGAAGAATAACTGAGTGTAAATAAGCTGTACAGCATGGAAGAATTCAAATAAAAAATCAATAAAAATCATCATGGGTTCCATCACCATCGCAATCACATTGACATACAATGACTGCACACGTTGCCTTTGCAAACCCTGACCTCACCCAAACCCATCCAAACCCTGACAGAATCCTCTGGGATGTATCCCGCTTTCGTCTCATCAGAAAGCTTTGCCCACGTTTGCTTGGTGTGCGCCTGCACTGGACTGGCAACGGGTGGCTAATTTTAAGCAACATGACAACTAACTATATCTGTTTGAATTTATTTCAAGGGTATTCTACCACTGGCTTACCCAAGAAACAATATACTCAATAATTCCAAACCACCATGAGCCAACCACGGCCTACCATCCCTCCTTCAATTCCAATCCATTTGCTATTATTTATCTATATTTATGTGTTTTTGATTGTTTTTGTTCCACAACCTAATTACATCTATGTACCATTGATCCATGATAAATATTTGAGGGGTAGCCTACTCCCATCATACCTACAAAGCAAAAAAAGATCACAGAACAACCATGAAAACCCACAATAGAACATATAAATCAAATTAGGCAAACAGGGAAACAAAACATGCCAGAGATATTTGATACTTGTACTAAATTGTGAATGGAGCCATTTACAAGTAGTATACCCTTGGAATAATTTTCTCATGTCAACCATCATCCAAATTTAATTGTGTTTCCCTCCCATTGTTTCCTATGGTTTCCTTATGTTTCCTTCAATTTCCTTGAATCCGCCATGTTCCACAAAACATCACCAAACACTAATTAACTGCCCAAATGTCAGAAAATCAAACAAACCAATGAAAATCCATGAAAATCCCTCAGTCATCTGTTTTTCGTCCACAGGCCCCAGCACAGGTAAAGAATGCTAAGAGATTTCCAATGAATCTCAGGGCACAAAGTTCGCTCCCCGCAAGCAAACTTGCTGTGACTTCATCGAATTTGTTGATCTAGACAACTAATCTCAAGTAGCCTTGGCCACTTCCTCAAACCAGCCCCTGCCAAAATTAGGCATGGTTCTGTGTCTGCAACCAAATTTTCAGTAAGGCTGTGCAAAAACGTGTTGGATAAAGAGCTGCTTTTGCAAGCTCTTTTGTCCCGTGAACTTTGCCGTTGGCCTGTTTGACATAGTACACACGTGGATTTTTCAATCGTGCGTTCTTGCGTTCACGCTGCAGCCGGTACTTGGTCCTTGCCGCATCAGTCAATTTACGGTGCATCTGCGAGAGACCTGGTAGATCTCCAATCAAGGTTGTTGCTTTCTCCAAATCGTGTCCCTACAGCGGCGCAATTTGTGATGGAAGTGGGGTCTGGGGCTAGATGAGCAGGTCAAACAATAAACATCAATAAAAAATAAAATCGTAATAACAATAAAAACAGAATACACATGAATAAACATGAATCAACATTTGTCTTCAACAATCAAAAACATTCAAAAACAATCAAAAACATAATTGACAACAAAGATCAACAAAGAACACTAACAAACAATTGTAAACAATTGCAATTATTTGCAAACGATTTCAAACATCTTGCAAGGGTCAAAAAAGCACATGTGAGTTGAGACGTACTCAAAGCGAAAGCGCTCAATGCAATCCAACATGGGTTGGAGATGCAGCATCCATGACGCCCGAGGTTGTTCTAAGACAACATATGGATCGCGCAGGACTTTGATCACTTGTATGAACACGGCCTGACATGCTTGAAGGATCTTGAAGGTGGAACCAATCAGAAACATGAACACACCACAAAAAGCAGCGAAAAGCACCAACCGAAAAACAATGAAAAACAACTTGTTTTCAAAAGGTAGGAAACATAGGAAAATATTGGAAAACAATATAAACAACGATGAGGCACGGTGTTGATGGCAATGGTGTTTGCAAGACGTGTGGTTGGGTCCCAGGGTGCTCCCAGCGGCCCATAAATATGGCGCAAATGCTGAGATGAGCTGAGGAAGATGAACATGCTGCATGGTGGTCCTAAGACCACCATGCCTCCTGCTACCAAACGGAGGGCTAGTAGGATCAGTTCTGCAAATCCTCGTTTCGTCGACAAGTCGTGGGACAATCCGCCAACCCTGATGTCAAACAGAGCAGCCCTCTTGTTCTGCTTCTGAAAAGCCTTGCGAACACGGCCTTGATCCCCACCAAACACATCAATGCCATGTAGATCGCAGCATCCTGGCGTGAATAGCAGGGCCGGGAATGAAATGGAATTAACGAAATCGTTATTCAATATGATCATGATTGATTGTACATTAACCAACATGAAAAAACATGAAAAAATTATTGAAAAAACTACTGCGTAACAAAGTGGCATGTAGATTTCTCTTGTTACATGTGGTCACAATATGTCACAATGCTTGACAGGCCTGAAACACTTTGGCCAAAAGAAATCCAATACTGCAAATCAGGCAGGGCATTGTACCACAGGCTCTCTGGGACCAAGGAGGCTGTATCACCCAAATCATGCCCTCCGGGTCCATGTGCAGCCGCAGTGGCCAAGCAAACAACCCAAAGCAAAGGAGCCCTAAAAAGCATGGTTGTCCTTGGCAGCGGGCTGCGTGGGAAAAGGATGGAAAAGGATGGAGGGAAAAGATGGGAAAAGGCAAACCATCAACCTTGATGAAAAGAATTGAAAAGATATGAAAAGCATTGAGAAACACTACCTAAAATAAAAAGGGGAAAGCGCATAAATGAATCTCACTGACAGGATCTGGAATCTGGTAGATGCTGGGACCGAATGCCGATGCTAGTCAACACGACGGGAAAAGGTTTCGTGCCGAGCTGACAACACAGAAATGGCTGCAGACATTTCCAGAACAATCAAAGTCTTATCATGTCACCATGTCTTTTCCATTCTCTTCCATTCAGCCCGCAACCCATTGTTTCGCATTCATACAATCGCATCACGTTGAATTGTTTGAGATTATTTGGCATTATTATGGATCATTCCTTGATAATCGTGAATCTATGTGAATCTGTTTCAATCCTTTTAACTTCCTTCTACTTATACTTAATTTGTTGCTAAACCTTGTTATAGACACAATCCTTGCAGCGTAGCCCACCACAGAGCTTACACAGTGGCCTTCTTGTCCTCCACCATGTACTTGACATAAGCTGACAGCTCCAAAAGGAAGTTTCGCCAGTACTCTTTCCTCGGACAAGTGCAGACGCATGGGCTGAAACTTGAAAAACAATGAAAAACATTTCAAACATTCAACAAAAGTCAAGCAATTGGTCGATGCCACCACCAAAGCCAGAGAGATATGGAGTGATCGTTGATTTGAATGGCAATTCTTGGCATTGCCACATGAAACGTTTGACCACACTAAACCAAAACAATTCAAACCAGAGTCTGCTCTCGCCACGGCAATCTGTACACCGTCTTGGCTGCCTCTACATACGGCATGTTGTTGTCGTCACCATAGACCTCACATACATTCATATACAACACCGAAAGCAGCACTAAGTGCAGAAAGCAGTGCCATGGCATGGAAACGTTTGAAATCATTTTGGTGTGTGTGAATTTCAGAATCTGCATCAAAAGGTCCAGCTAATTTCACTTAGTTTCAAATAGTTTCACAATGAGTTCGACCGCAAGCTACCATATTCAGCCAAAGTGCTTCGTGGGGTGAAGCAACCAAGCCTTCCAGCCCAAAATCGCCCAGCACCATTGCCACGCTTGCGCAGGGGCAGGCAGCAACATGGTCGGCCTCAAAGAAACGCTTGGCGTCACACTCACAAAGAATGCCTCCAAAATTATTTGGAAAGTACCTGTTCCACTTATACACCCCATAAATAAATATTTGACCAATGGCGCACCCCAAAAATATACAAAAATGATGAAACATGAATGATTGTTTGTATTTGTTTCTTTAAACATCAATTTCAAAAATATATTGGCCCCTACTGGCTCATCATGACAGAATCATACACAATTAATTATTTGGAAGGTACTTGTACTATCAATATACCCATAAAACAATATTGGACAAATCATACAAACAAAAAACAGACCCATGTAAATCCCAAAGAAATGCTCATTGCTATTATCCCAAAATATTTACCAGGTATTCTGCTACCTTTGTACCCCCTGAATAAATTCAGATTAGTTTATGTCAATCATGGTTGATCCATAATCCATCAAAATCCATGCTCATAACATCTAGTGACCAAATGGTGGTTGATGATGGTTGGCATTGAACCATGCCAATTCATGCCAGTTCTATCCAGTTCTAAAACATTCTAAAGCAATCCAAAGGAAAACTGCGCAATCCAAATTACTGACACTCCAACACGTGTGAATAACTTTAACCAAGACTCTACTCCCTCAGATGCGCTCGACGGCGGCGTTGTCGTAGAGGAAGCAGATGCGGCTGGCGGCGCGGCTGCAGCCTGAAATGATCTGAAACCCCAATCAATTCTATCCAATTCTAAAGCAATCTAAGACAAAACTGCGCAATCCAAATTGCTGACACCCCAACACGTGTGAAGAATTTTAACCAAGATGCGGTCGACGGCGGCGTTGCCGTAGAGGAAGCAGATGCGGCTGGCGGCGCGGCTGCAGCCTGAAATGATCTGAAACCCCAATCAATTCTATCCAAATCTAAAGCAATCTAAGACAAAACTGCGCAATCCAAATCGCTGACACCCCAACACGTGTGAATAAGTTTAACCAAGATGCAGTCGACGGCGGCGTTGTCGTAGAGGAAGCAGGTGTGGCTGGCGGCCGCGCGGCTGCAGCCTGAAATGATCTGAAACCCCAACGCCACGTGGAAAAAATGAAACACGGCTCTTCGAAGCTAGTCACATCTATTCATGTCTACTCAATTCTACCCATATCATCTCAATTTATTTCACATCCATCCCACCATGTGATTTGCTACCAAGTTTCATCCTTGCCTTTCGCCGTAGAAGGATTTTCCAGCTTCGTGGGTCGAAGTGGACCGTCCTCGATTTCACGCTACCCGGATGAAGGGAAAACATGGGAAAACACCGGAAACATTCAGAAGGCGTCAGGAACCACTTGAATTCAGAAAACTGATTGGACGCCAAGCTTCGGCGATGGGCGCCAGCGGGGTAGCCTGGGTGGATCGCCGCGACACACACTGGTGACACTGCTGACACGTGAATAAACTGAAAATATAGATATCAATTGATCTTTGTGAATATTGTTCAAATACTTTTCAAAACTTGATGAAACTTGCAAGCAGGGTGACATTGCCATCAGGACCAGGACCAGGAGGTCCAATTGGTGCTGGGAGAGGGGCCGGCCCATCTTCCTCACAGATGGAGCAACAAGAAATCATCAGAAATCAATAGAAATCATTAGAAATCAGAAATCATAAGAATGCAATAAATCAAAAGAGATCGAAAGAAACCAAAACCTGGAACAACCATCTTCAATTGGAGATGAAATCAATTGAAATCACAAAGATTCCGAAAGCAAATGCAAAGCATTGCAAAGCAATCATTTGCCATAATTTGCCAACGAAAGACGGGAGGTGCGTTAAACGCACCCTCAGTTCTCCACTTCTTCAAGGTTGCGGTCAAGCAGTTTGAGGAATGCCACTCACCAGAAGTTGGGTGACTCAGAAGCAACATGCGGGAGACAATGTGTAGGGTACAAACAACATCAAAGGAAGATTCAAACTGATTCAAATTGCAACTCCCTTCAAAGATCACCTGACATGATTTGGAAAGAACCTCCGTGAAATGAATGAATTCCCATCCCGTTAATTTCTGGGCATCAATGCCAAGAATCAAAATTTCACAATGGTGGCTGCTTCTCTGATAGCCAGAAGAAGAAACAGTCTCCATCTCCTCAAGCAACTATGCGTATGCAAACCAGACCAAACCCATGTGAATTGTTGTTCAATTTGTCAAAAAATCTAAAAAAAATATCCCCATTATTCCTGATCTGCTCTGATCTCAATCAGTCTGAAATCTGAATCATTCTGAATTCAATATCATTCTGAATCCAAGGATCACAATGAGCCACCCATACTTCATGCTTTGCGTTCCAAATCGGAGGTTTCATCTTCTCAGAACCTGGGCACTCCACGCAAAACTTGTCTCAAAAAATATTGAAAAATCAGGATAAATCATTTGACACGTCTTGACATGCCTGCAATGGTCTGCAGCAACCACGAACGCAGCCTGTCCCATGGCAAACTGATGCAAACTAGCAGCATTTGGACGTTCTGCAATGACCCGGACAACCAGGAGGAGGATCCATGGGCACGATGCCAACGGGGTTTGGCAACGGTGGCACAAGTTGCGTTACAAGATTCAATCAGCTGCGGACCAAGAGCAACTGATAGCAACTGGACGACCCGGGAAGCTGGCAAAATACTGAAATTATTCTAGGGTATACTAAGTAATTCTCTTGATATTATTTTGAGGTATAGTTACTCTTCTCTTGAAATTATTTTGAGGTATCCAGAACTAAATTATTTCCAAGTTTCAGTACTTAATTATTTCAGCCAGTCAGGTAGTGCTGTTTTCAACAAGCTCGAGAAAATTATTTCTAGTCATGATAGGTCTCAAAAAACATGTTGTTTTGGAAAAATTATTTCACCAAAATTATTTCAGAGAGTAGGTTATACCTCAAAATAATTTCAGAAGGTAGGATAGATGGTATTTTCTCCTGGTTTCAAACACACCTAACATCCTGATTCCACGAAGGATCGACCATAGGATGGCCGCGGTCGTTCTTTGCTTTGACTGAGCTTCAGGTCAAAAGCTTCAAGTCATTGATTCATTGTAGATCATTCGCACTGACAGCTGCCGATGCTCCCACCGGCACCTGGGGAAATGTATAAATTTGCGATTTTCCCCCAGGTTTTTGTCGGCTGACATCAGGAGAAAGGGAATTCTTGACCCACTATTCGCCCTTGCTACGAATGATTGTTTGTTATGACCATTGACCATCAGTACTTACATATTATGATCAACTATCATCCCAACTCCGTGTGCAGCTTGGCAGTGTCAGGCTCAGCCATTGTGGCGCTGCGAGCGGTCATACTTGGCGAAATGTGTTGCACGGATCGGCGTAACACAAGACGGGGGCAGTGGGCAATCCAAACATAATGCCTACCCAGGATTCATAGCCCCTTGTTGATTAAGAGGGGGTATCCCCCAAAAGCCTTGGTATCCCATTAAAAGGGTAACCCCATGTAACCCCCAGCTAATTAATCAACCTGGGGTTTAATCGTCCGGGGTCAAAATTATCCAAAATCATCAGTCGTTTTACCAACTACCCTCCAGTAAATCTGGTCCAGCATTTGCGGCTGGCTTCCCATGTTTTCCCTCAAAAAAACAGTAACCATTGCTGCCTTAGATTCCCACTGCATACCAAATCGGGGCCCCATGAGCTCTCCAACTCAACAACGGTACTGCAGCTAGGCTTCACCCAGGTTGCCACTGTTGTTGGCTCCGTTTCAAGTTGGGTCCCGAACTTCACCCGAAATGGGTGGCGTTTCTTACTGCTAAACAAAAGGGTGGTTGATGCTGGTGCCTGTGATGAATTGCATGCGGTAAAGAGACACCTGCAGAATTGATTAGTTGGAAAAACAAGTAGATACATCTTAAAAACGCAGTTACATTTTGCATGTAATGATACAGTGTATGTATATTTCAAAAATAACTATTCAAAAACAACCTGCATGCAAACAAAATGTCTCTATATATATATACACACAGACACACACAGATTTACATATATATATATATATATATATCTGTGTGTGTGTCAATGACAAAGGAAATGAACAAAATGCATCAAAATGCTAATACATGCTATTGCTTTCGCAGCCGACCGCCTTTGCGCCTCACATTTCACTCAATGCCATGATTCCATCCGCGGTGATTGATGGCAGCGACAGCTTCCAATGCAAAGCCCTCAAGGGCTTCCGGCAAAACCAACAAGGTCCACGAAAAAAAACATGTTCGATTGATTTCACAAAATAGTGAAGCCGTTGGTTTAAGTACATATCAATGTTCAAACCATCAATATCACAAGTATGAACAAGCAACCGGCATTTGATTGAAGAGTAGTCTTACATAAAGGTTAATTAATCTCAATAAACATGCCAAAAAACTTTTTTGGATCTTTTTGACTATCTTAACTGCACCAAGCCGCAAATTTCAATGACTTTAAGCTGGTAACCGTTGAAAGCCCAAGCGTTCATGGGCGTTCGGCCTTCTCACAACTGCACCGAGCTTTGCGGGATTCGAATCCCCAGTGAGATCTTTGCACGAAAACCAGGGTCAGCCACTCACACCGGTGGTGATCCAACAGTGTCACATCCCTCACAATGGTCACCGATCACAACGTAGCTCTGGTGCTCGCTTTTTCTTTGGAAGGGATTCATGGATACCCTGGCTCTAACCAGCTCCCTTCCAGCGATGTTGAACACTTTGGTATGGTTATGGCACCCACAATTACGGGCTTGCCTTTTCTCTAACAAGGACTCTATACCATCACATGTGCAATAATGCACCATGGCGTGTCCAATCATGAATAGGTAGCATGGATGGGAGGAATGGAGCGCCACTGTCAGAACTGATGTATCATGATATGTTGTAAAATTTCTAAGCCTTGCCAGCTCTCGCCGGAAGCCGCCAATGGATGTGCACGAGCAGCTCGCTGGTGCTGTATGTATTCAGTGATGGGTGGTTCAAGCCAAAGCAAATGGACACACCATCCGGCAGTAATGATGACCCCCCCGGCTAGTTTATGTTATGATCAGGGGTGTTTACCGATCTTGACAAGTAAGATTCCCAAATTAACAGGCATGACCTGAAACAAAATTCACTGCCACTCACTTCAAAAAGGGTCGTCATGACTCCCATCCTGCAGCTTGAATCTCTCATGACTTTTCCATGCCAGCTGTATGACTTGGCCCGCAGCTGCGGACGCTCTCCGTCCCCAGCCCCCCCCCAAAAAAAAAAACGTGCCGTGACCAGCTGACTTACCTTGACCATCTGACTTGCCTTGACCATTGGATTCAGTGTGGCATGGTGGTACCCCA
Organism: Symbiodinium kawagutii; assembly: GCA_009767595.1. Taxonomy (NCBI): domain Eukaryota; class Dinophyceae; order Suessiales; family Symbiodiniaceae; genus Symbiodinium; species Symbiodinium kawagutii. Next base: position 217,761 of record VSDK01004196.1, on the reverse strand, counting down.
ACCAGATGAAAAAACTTGGCCAAGCAGGGGAACGCCATGGAACTCGTGGGACCACCAGTTTTTGCAAGGGGATGCCAGCTTTTTCATGGCCCTCCAGTGCTGGCCGAAACGGCAAAGGCCGTTGGCAAACGCTGCCATGATGTACCAACGAGTGATTGGCCTAGGCAGGGTGCAACAAGCTCTTACTCAAAGTTCTGATTCTGATAGTTGAAGCAGTATCAGGAAATCATGATTTCATCCTTTATGACTACTACTGGCAACTGATTGTGGATCTTGGTCTTTCAAACCTGCGCGGTTCCGGAAACACCCATCACTGTGGAACGCGAGCGGCCAGATAAAGATTGTCTCTGAAGAAGTCGTGCACGAAAAATCAGACAGTTCTTACGGCTGCGACGTATGGTTGCTGATGGCCAAATGATTATTGTTAATGTTGGTTTCTGATTAGTATCTACCTGTTGGTTTCATCTATTTTCATTACTTTAGGGGGGGTTACACTAATCAGAATCCAACATTAATGGTTAATGATGGTTCCTGATGCTCAATGATGGTAACTCATGTTTGATAATGGTTGATGATACTTCATGATAGTGGCTGCTGGCGCATGATGGTTAATTAATTAATCATGATTCATGGTGGTTTGTTTTGGCTCATGTAGTGCCAGGCATGAACAGGCAAAGATAATTCGTTGAAGTGGCTTCGCAGGTTCATTTATATATAGCGCTACCGACTACCGATTCATCTGTCTAAGCAAAGTCCCATCTCACTGATGCGATCACGACACATCCTTACGTGTTGTTGGTAGACAACATGGGTGCCCGCATTTGTAGAGAAAAAAGTTTGCCGTTTGCCAAATCCCTGCACGATGCAAGCAAATAAAATCGAGGTGTACTTGATGGCCAAGAGGGGTAAGCCTTAAAGTGGTGACTGATTAAGCTTATTGCTTCGCCATTTTGTTTAAGTAGCTATTGTTTCTACATCTCCCTAAGAATCAGCATCCAATAGTTTGTTTGCTTCCTGAATTCCTGAATTATTTCTACTTAAGAAACCAAAAAAACACAAACATGATTATTCTGAAATAATCAAAAAATATCCCCAATGTTCCTGGTATCCTTAAGAAATCCTAATGTCTTAATGTTCCTGATATATCCCAATATCCTCAGTACCCTGATGTCCCGAAGTTTCCCATCTCAGAGACAATCTCTAGCAGCACGTGTGGCACACAACTGCTTGGCCAACATCAACTTGTTCAGTCGATCGGCAGCCCCGTCACAGCAAGACGATCCATCCTTGGTGGCTGATGAGAACAGCCACACGGGCAACCACCAAGCCAGTGGCAGATTTACCATCCCTATGCTTCCAGTTACCATGAACCCAATTTGGGTCCAAATCCTTGCCACGTATTTCTGTCCCAAGTGCATCAGCGTAAAATGCGTGGTCACAAGCTGACACCTTTTTTTGGCCTTCGTGTTGGACGAGTCCCCTGAAGTTGATATGGCTATGGGTCAAAACCCTGTACCCCTGGTTCCCATCATTAACCATTGTTTTCCCTATCATTGTTGCTTAATATTGTTGGTTAATATTGACCCATAGCCATATTATTGTTGCACCAAATTTCCGCAAAAATGCCTCCAAACAGAAATCTGCCGAACCCAGTGTCCAGTTGATTTTTCGTTTTGGAATTCGGAATGCTATGGCGGGAGGCACATGGTCGCACATGGTTGTCAGCCAACATTGGCTCGCAAAAAACAACACATGAATCTGGTGGTCAAATTCACAGAATTTCAGCGACTTCACACCCCCCAAAGCTCATACTCACGGACTTTGACGCCATTTCACGCTGGTCAAAAAGTTCACCAACAAAATCCGAAGTTGTTTTTTCGATCCCCAGCCACATCGATAGTCTTTGCATGGTCCAATTTGGACATCCCCTAGGCCATCAAGTTAAACGGGGAAGCGGGACGGTGGAACGTATGGTGTCTGTTTTTGGCATGGTGTAGCAAACCCATGGCGTAGACAGCGTAGCTCTTTTCAGCAAAATGCTCTTCACAATGTGAAGGGATGTGAACTATCCTAAAGCCAACATAACTACCTATTTAGCCAAGTGCATCACTATCATGGATTCGGATGGATTCGGACCCTTACGGGTAGGCTAGGTGACCAGTTCTGGTTTCTACCAGCATGTTGGAACTGGAAGCATAGGGCATGACATATCATGGTTCAACTATAATTTCTTACACTCCTTGGACCGAAATCTTGGCCCTCCCAGGTCACAAGTAGGAGTTCGATGACATCACACAGAGAAGAGATACCGTTCTGGTAGGATCCACGTTACAGTTCAGGTGGGTAAACAGCTTATAAATATTTATTAGCTTCACCAACTTAGATCTGGGAAGCACCACTCTGCAGAAGCGGGTGGTGTTCCCTGGGAGCAGGATAACCGTGGTTAACCATCAATCCAAGTGAAGAGATACTGGGCATTTGAAAGTTTGAATGATACTCTAAAACCTTAGGATCAAAACCACGAAGTTTCACGCAGGAGAGATTTTGAGACCATTGCCCGACAACATGGCTGCCTGAAAGTGCGAAAGAAGAGAACCGCCCTGTCTTGTCATGGTCCACACAGATTTCCAAACCGCTGAGCTGAGCTTCTGTTGCAACAGAAGGGCGTGGCAGAAACCACCCGTATGCGGTATGCGCTTCCCCTGTTGCAGCGATGGTGCCATCCTGGTCAGACCTGCGCCGTGGCAATGGAAAATCGTGATGCCAAGTCATCCAAAGTTGGTGGACTTTCCTTGCCCACCAAATCGCATTGCATGTTGCGCAATGCGAGGAATGGCATTAGTTGTGATAGAAAGGCCATATGCCATACGCGAAACATGTTTGGGAAAACATGTTCAACCAACAAGCCAACAACTCATCATTGTGGCCGATTTCCTTGTCATTCCAAAAGATCACAAATTTTAAGCAATTACAGAGAGAAAAACCATTTTGGAGATAGGATATCTTTTTTTGGATCTGTTCCTTTTTTCATTTTAAGGGATCTCGATCACAATATGATGACATACTCGCCCATGAAGCCTGTTCACTGGTTTTCTGGTGTGTGATCGATTGCAGTTTTCAAATGCAAAACATGTGAATAACTGCAATATTCAATATCATCTCAATATTGTCCATATGACAATATGGGTGTTTCTCAAAATAGTGGAACCCAAAAATCATCCAGTTTAAAAACCATAGTAATAAACCAGCCATTTTTTGGTCGCCCAGTCCAAGAAACTCCCATATTTATTAAGCATGGTCATAAGTTGCTATTGTTAACCACCCATATCAATGACATATTGCAGATATTGGTAGATATTGAATCTCATATCATACCTTATAAGCACCTGTATACGCGTCATTCAAAAATCTGACCCGGGCGCGGATCGGCGTGCTGACCCGAACTCACGGCCTGCGTCAAAGGAGAACACAACTTTGACCTGGGCAACGCCAGGGACAGCTGAGAGACCCACCTCTGGAATGAGCTAACGAAAAGAGCCAGGAAATCTACAGGCGGCGTATGTTACATGTAGGACACTATTTATTTTTACAAATATGCATGCATAAAAATAAAAAAGAATACAGATATTAATCTCTAAATATATTTCTATGCATGCATCATGCATCTTTAAACATGATTATACATTCACTTATGCATGTATATCTATATATCTATTCATTGATTGATTTAGTTGTACATTTCTTTGACGTGTCGCAATTGCGTGTTGATTTCACACATCTGCTTCATTTGCGTTCCAAATTTTGTGACGGAAATTCCCGGAAGTGTGACGGACATTCCTGGACTTGTAGTGGAAATTCCCGAAAACGAAATTTGCAATAATACCATCTCACAACCGTACTGTGCTTTTCCTTGGAAGATTCCACCACACCATGTTTGTGCCTGTTTTTCACATTTGTCACTTTTTTGTTGCTTTGTTGCTAAAGTTCCCGGAGAAAATGCTTCGTTAACAAAACAAAGTAACATCTGGTTGTTTCAGGTTGTTATATTATGCTGTTGTTAATGCGGGTGGCGAATAGCATGCACTTTACACGTCCACCTGGACCCCATGACTCTGGTAGCAAAATCTGCTTGGCGGAACCCTCTGGATGAGCCCCTGGAGGATTATTTACTAATGCTGATTAGTGGTTTCAACCCCTAAGAAAAACCTGCTAACAACCCACCATTCGTTGCTAGTTACTATGCCGGGAGAATACAACACGTTGAAAACCACCAGCCAGTGCCAGCCAGACTGTCAACAAACCAGCTTTAGATAAACCACCTCATGTGAACCACCAAAAAGATCTTGTGAAAACAAAAACGCGACTGTGTATATCTAGCCATCTATCTATCTATTTATCTATCTATCTATCTGTCGGTCTATTCACCGCAATAAATACAGTTCTTAATCTTATCCACCTCATTCTTTGCGCACCGGCGAAGCCGGGTTGATTTCTTTGCTCCAGCTGTGCCTGCTGGCCCAGCCACCACCTCAACCATCACAGCAGCCATTCTCCAGCGGGCAACCAACGGGCCTGAACCGCCGGCATCATCAACACCAATCGTAATTGATCATCATCCTTCAACCATCAACTATCAACCATCAATAAGCACTAAGAGACCATCAACAATGTACTTCAACATTCCAAATTAACCAAATCAACCATCATGAACCACTAAGACCACACATTGCCGTCAACCATCAACATCCATCAACCATCATTGAACATCATCGGTCATGCTTCAACATCATCACCTCACCAGCGCTCACCAAGAGGCGCAGCATCAAGCCCACTGCATTCTGACCAAATTTGACCTCCAAGTGCAGCGGCTCAAAACATCTTCGAAGTCCTCGCAGCGGAGCGTCGCCGTAGCCAGCGGCAAGAACCCGACATGTCACTATTGTACCCAGCAGGTGGCAATAACACTTAACTGGTTGGTGGCTTCAACGCCCACGAAAAATATGTGTCAACCAATGTCAACCAACCAACCATGTGTTCAAACATTTTGGAAAATAAGCAATGTTTGAAAGCACCAAGCAGTTACCGGCGGTATGATTTTGGATCCTTGTGATACAGCTTCACTTCTGGGTCGAAAATCTAGGTGATCCATCCAACCATGATTTACCTCCATGGAGGCACCAGTAGGGATAGGGAATTGACAACAACAGCTTTTGTTTATTCACATGCCATGTATCGTGAGGATGGCAGTATATAAGAACATCATGTTCCACAACAGGTGAGGAAACACAAAATGGTGCCAAACTGCTAGATTGCTCTGTAACCTCTTAGTTAACATGCAATAATTTCACTAAACGCCGTTGATTTGTACGTGCACGCTGGTCGGTCCAGCTTGCTGCTACTCATAAGAAGGTTGTCTCACTGGCAGGGGCATCACTTGATCAGCATTAGATGATACAACAGCCATGGGGCATGTAACTACTACTAGTACTAGTACTACTAGTAATACTAGTACTACTAGAACTACTAGTACTACTGGTACTGCTACTACTACTACTACTACTACTACTATTACTACTACTACTACTACTACTACTACTACTACTACTACTACTACTACTACTACTACTACTACTACTACTACTACTACTACGA
>VSDK01004196.1:111066-211829 GCA_009767595.1 Symbiodinium kawagutii | reverse complement strand
CTACTACTACTACTACTACTACTACTACTACTACTACTACTACTACTACTACTACTACTACTACTACTACTACTACTACTACTACTACTCTACTACCGTCTTGCAACGTACGCCCCTGAGATGTACGATGAAGCAACACATGGTTGATGACGATGCGAGCAGCCAACCAACATCAACCTGCTAGGCCAAAATACAGCAGACTGTGGTCAGCCACCATCACTCCCCATGCCAAAACATGGCCATCCCACTTGGCGATGTGCCACTCCCGTGATTCGACGGGTGTTCTCGGTGGCTGTCACCAAATATACCCTCTGGTAAACTAACATGGCAATGGAAAATCCGCCCTTTATTGGTGGTTTCCCAGCGTTTCACTATAAATTCTGGTGATTTTCCAGCCAGCCATGTTAAATTACCAGGGTGTAATGGTTCTATGGTTGCATGGTTCATGGTGTTTGTACATCTGGGGTTCATATTCATGGGCCTTCCATGCCGCCAAAGCATTTCAATCATGAAGAATGGCGCCGCACTGGGGCTCAGAAACCAACAACGTCTGCACCAGTACAAGTGATCCCCCAGGTACAACTTGCTGAATGAACAATTTCTATCTACCAGAACTGGTCTCCTAGTCATATCGCTTGCGTTGAACCACTTCCAAATCGCTCCCAAAGATGGATACGGCTCCAACCAGCTCCAGGCATCCACCAGAACCAAACTGGGCATCACAACCAGCACCAACGATACGACGGTCCTTCTGCGTGCAGGATGCTGCAAGCTTTGTATGGCTCTGTGAACGCCCAGTGTCGCTGGCATCCACCACGAACGGATGCTTAGTGTCGACGCAGAAAGGCTCGCTGAAGAGGGAAAGGATCAAAATTCAAGTCCAAAACTTAGCTGGGTGTAACCCAGTTCAAATTTCCTGATAAATCCTGGATTAACTACCACGTTATTAGGGTAACCCAACTTATACCTGCCAAGGCACACCTTGTAGAGCCGATCCCTTTTTTTAGAAAATTCAAAGCAAAACAAATCAGGGAGAAGCGCTGCAAGAAAAACGAAGGGGAATTCCGATCGAGGTGAAGCATTTACTCTATACAAAGAATCATCTTGGAACTCCGCGACCTATGCACCTTTGGATCGCACCAACCATCGCATCTCTCCATATCTCAAACACCGTCATTCTTCAACAAGCATGACCCTGGTTACCAAGCTTGTACTTGCTCAACCATTCAACCATTATCAAGCTTGCTATCCAGCCATTATCAAGCTTGTTGTTCAACCATTATCAAGTTATCAGGTTGATCAACCATTATCCAGCCATTTTTCAGCCATTTCAAGGTTTGTTGGTCACCGTTATCAACTGTTTGCCAAGCTCTGACCACGGTTGCTGCAATGGCTGCGATCCGCAACGGGTGACGCGACCCTCGTACGCGGGAGATTTCAGGGCGCTGAGCCAAGGCCTTTCGCCCACCACGACCATCAGGGCCCTGGGCGATCAACGATCCACCGCAACGATGAATCACGAGATCGTTGCGGTGCGGAGTGGTACCCCCCAGTTGGCTACCTTAGGTTGTAGCTAGGGTAACTACAAGTGATAGAAGATAAGTAAGTGGCTTATAAACCAACTTATAACCACTTTGTACGAAGGGATGGCTGGCTCACTGTGATCGTTACTCACTAATCATGTTCGTCAAAGTTTGGAAAGGTCCGGTCCGGCTGATGCGTTAAAATGGGGCCGGCCACTGTCTGTAGTCTGCGAGAACAATTGTCAAAGAAGACAAGCCATCCAGGAAACAACTGTTTTCGCAAACTATTAACTATATCATTAGCCAAATATATCCGTATCATCAGCCATATCATTAGCCATATACTTCCATGAATATTGATGGTTATAGTTGGTTATAGCTGTTTCATTATTCACATGATATGGTTATAGTTGGTTAAACTTGTCGATCAATATTCACCAACTATATAACCATATAATTAACCATCAACAATGAAGTCGATCATCCGCCATGATCGTTATCCTTACCTCCCTATGTACCCTGAACGCCTCTCCCCAGTTTCCCATGGCAGTTGTCTGGCGGCTGCGCCTGTTGCAGTCGGCGGCACTCAATTTGTCCAGAGTGCACATCAGGTCGGACAGACGGAAGACGCTCCTGCGACAACTGGGAAGAGGGGTTGATCATGGTAGACAGGCGTGAGAAGCGGTGAGCAAACTCTTATGATAGTTTAATGGTTGTTCAATAGTGGTTTGATGATGGATTAGGTCTGGTTTCATGATGTTCAGTGTTGTTTTTTTTGTTGGGTGAAAATGATTCATGATCAATGGTCATGGTTAAGAATCACTACGATGATGCTGATGAACAGCTGAGTCACACTGGTTTCATGGAGAAATATTACCCAATACTACTAGTCGTTCATGACGATGAATAACAATGAATAACCACAAATGAATCAAGGTTGATTGATGCTTATGATGTCAATTCTGGTTAACGATGACCACTAGTTAGACTATCATGATTAAGAAGGATATCATTATATAAAAGGTATAATGGCAATGATGTAGACTGACTTTATGTAAAGAATAATGGGAGTAGGGCGTGTGAAAAACAACGCTTCTGAAAGTAACTTGATGGCTCTCCCGGGCCATGTCAAGAACCGCCCTCGGTCCCAGCCACTATACCGTCAGCGCAAGCATTGCTGGTTAGTAAGTGGTCGTTGTAAACCATGTCTGAACCATTGGTAGTGGGTGATAGTGATTAGTAGATGGTTATTCTTAAATAAGAGGTTATTCACAATCATGTTCATCAGCGGGGACCATATGGGACCACCGGACTCAGATAGCCACAACGCGAATCGATGCTAACTGCGTCTCCATAAGTGTAACTGTCCAAAAACGGTCCATGCCCAGATTAGACTTGACAAGGTTTTGTTGGCTCCGACACGGGCAGCCAGGTCTTCCAATTTCACGTAAATAGCTAGTATTTCCTGGCGAAGTAAAGATATAGATAAGCCGAAAAAAACATATAGGACTATATAAACATATGAAATGCATATAGACGTGTGAATTTTGTTTTGGACTTCTTCATTAGAACTCCGCACAGAATCTAGTGCATCTTGAGTGGAGACGAAACCAAGTTCAAACCAAATTGCCACCTTACAAAATAGATCTAATCTGATTAACACAGTGTGAAAATTCATGTATTCATGTCCACTTTGCAATGAGCGTTTCCATGCAGCTGGTCAGTAGATGTCGGCTGATTTCCTCATGACTCAACATTTATTTGTGTTGGGTGTATGATTTCGGATCCTCGACACGGAGCATTGGCTACACAACATGGTGCTTTCCAATCGGGTTCAAATCACCCTTCGTCATTTGCTAGCTGCTTCCATTCCAGCAGGTGCACGATTAAAAAACAGCAAATCTTGGCATCGGTTGGCGATGTTGCGCCCCTATCGACGCCAAATCGGCTGACTCAGCAGCTAGTTTTTCACCATGATTCAACATGATGATGCACTCAATAGCCGCCATTAACCTCTCATAACTCACTATATATTCAACAATCATCGTCGCTGAACCAGGCTGGATAACCACTTCAGCTCAATAGTTACCATCATTATCCGCTATAAAACTAATTCCATGAGTAATTCACCATTCACCCTGGTGAGCTACCCTCACTACCCTCTGGTGATCTACCATAGCAATGGAAAATCCACCAGTTATAGCTGATTTCCCAGGGTTTCCCTAGAAAAAGAGTGATTTTTTTTTTGGTTAGATCACCGGAGTGTATTCGCCACAAAAACAGCCCTAGCCATGATCACAGCTCTCCCTCACCAGGAGTCACACCGCAGGGGCCCCCGCACAACCGACTGCAGGCCCGCAATGGCGCAGTATCGCTCGAAGGCGAAACGACATCCGCAATCTTCGATGGCCTAGCGCTGCACACTGCGACGGCACGGCTATATCCAAGGGTCTGGGCCACGGTTTCATAAGGTTTTTTTTTGCTTGGAGTTTGATCGGAAAAGCCTAGAAAACCTTGAAAGACTTTCAAAGAAGCCACAGGAAACCCTTCAAATTGGTGGTTGGAACCAGGGTTTTCAGCAGATTTTCCACCAATCCACTAAGTGTTCTCCAGCTGGGACTTGGAAACTCAGGCCGTGGCGGACCTTCACAACGGCCATGGCTGAGCTACAGCCAGCAGGACCCAACGAATTCGTCCCACAACAAAGCTGTGGCAATGGCAAACTACAACTGTGCACTTTTTTCTGCCGGATGCGCTCTAGTGCCCTTCATTTTAATCAATTTATCAGCATCAAGGATTCATAACAGCCCTTTTAAGGATCCATTTGCCGTATTCAAAGTTAAATGAAAATAACTAATGTAATTAATCCGAACAACTTAACTTATATTCATATTGTATAATAATAATACCATCCCAAATCACTTTGAACATCCAAAATAAGAATTGTTGATTTTCTTCAACCGCAGAAACTCATCACCCCAGCCATGTCGGACACCAATCCCCGGTGCTGGGGGGCACCGTTGAAGAACTCGACCGAATGGCCAGTGATCTGGTTTCCGAAAGGTCGCAACAACTGGGTAAGGTGGTTATAAGCATGGTGAATTAGTGGATAATCATGTTTTTTTGTTCAATATTGTTCAATATTGGTGAATTATAGATTAATCATGATTGAACATTGGGGACCATGGACGGTGTTGTGAACCAGCAGCCAGATGTAGAAATGACCTGGGCTTTCCGTAGTTCACTGTAGCTATCTCATATGTCATATGGATCACCAGTGCCTACCACTGGCCAATGGCAACAGGGGATGGCACAAGAAACCGTACTAGCAACACGTTCACAGCTGCGCTGTGATCTGGCGATCTGGACTCATGATCTTCAGGTTTGGCCATTCCAGTTTCCCGTGATTGGACAATCCCCCAAGGCCGACTGCATTTTCTCAGCACGCCAAGCGACAATGACAACATCAACGTTGAACTTCTCGTTTACCGTGGAAACCCTCAGTGCCGAGCTGCGGGTCAGTGGCAGCGACAATCAACCAAATTAAACCCGTGGGCCTATTGACCACGGTGATGAGCCAGTGAAAATCGTGCTGATGAGGGGGGTCATCCAGTTGCTGTGTCGGTCATAACGCCAGCTGCACAGCTGAAAAAGTCGAGAAAAGACACCTGGCCTCAGGTCCAAGCCACCAGAGATTAGGCTTTCCCATCCACCATGATCAACCATGAGCTTCCCATTGCTGCTTGTTGCTGTTGCTGTTGCTGCTGTTGTTGCTGTTGTTGCTGTTGTTGCTGTTGTTGCTGCTGTTGTTGCTGTTGTTGTTGTTGTTGTTGTTGTTGTTGTTGTTGTTGTTGTTGTTGTTGTTGTTGTTGTGATCACTATTGTTGTTGTTACGATGGTGCATTCTGCACACTACCAAAAAACAGGACAAGTTCATTAATCAGGGATTGCTTGTTGCTTGTTATCCTCTATGACCCTGCTATTAATCATCATGAACCTGCCGAAAGGCCGGACATCAAACATGAACATTTGCACCAAATCTGCAAAAAGAACTCTCTCTCTCTCTCAATGACCATCTCAAGGACTTCAGCGAGGCTGAAGGTGATCAGGTGACCCAGCCACATCAACTAGTTCACTCCGTGGCTAGCAAAAAAGAACTATGCCCAGAACTGTCCACCAAAACGTCAGCTTGGCAAAACGCCAACTGCGATGCGCTAGTTGGAGTTCGGAGTCAAAACGCTTACTTCTGATATCGGTGCCCTCAGCTGGAGCGCATGAACAACTGCAGCTCGTAGGTATAGCTTAGCTTAAACAAAATCAACTGGCATAAGCAAAACTATATAAGTTTAAAAAAAAAATATATATATATATATATAATGCAAATAAATGAACAGATAAATAAATAAATAGATAGATGAATATTGATACACTTAACTAGATTCACTAGATGTACCGTTGACTAGATTTCAAAGGCCTATACCTATATACCATCCTATACCATTACCCATGGAGTCGGTTGACTAGATATAAACAAATGACCCTTTAAAAAAAACACATAAAAATAAACAAAAACGGATAGAACCCCAGATCTTCAGGTTGTGACGACATAAGCATGACTGGATATACCCACATGTGAATACACATTTTTTGTAAGGCCGCATAAGGTCATGGAAAAAAAACAACTTCAAACCACCTCAGCTGGCAAGCGGTCGTGATAATAGTGGAATACTTTCGATGATGTATCAACGACCGCCAACCAGCCCATGTCTCTTTCGTCGCTTGGGAAAATTTGTATCACGCCGTATTTAGTGCTACTTACTCGCTCGCCAAAATTGCTGCCTGGACACTCATCGGCTGAGGAGTCCTCATCATCAAATCTATGCGTCATCATTGCTAGCACTGGCTTGATTTGAAGCCGAGCTGCGACGGCACGGGGTCGATCATTGAAGTGTTCCGGGGGGTAGCGGCAAACATTGCCAAGCTGCGGCCCGTTGATTATGAGTTGGATATAGTTGGCCCCACCTTGTGTAGAAACATGTCGCCATCACCAGCAGCAATCATTGGGATTGACACCATATGAAATAAAGCAGTGCAATCAACACAGCAACAGCGACCCACATGCAACATAGACCAACCAACAATGATAAACATCAACCCACTGACCGACCAAATCAACCAGCCAACCAACCAATTGGCCAACCAAGCAACCATCCAACTAGCCAAAGTAGCCTTGCAGCCACTTCAACCAATGCCAATCACCCAGTGTATGAGATATATTTGGGCACGCAATCATACAGAATCCAACTGCTCACAACTACATGCCACCTCATCAAAATTGATCACATCTGGCTGGCCAAAACAAAATTTTGTTCACACAAATCATCTGGTGGTTTCTTAAAATGGAGGCTATCCCCAAATCATCAATTTTAAGTGCCATTTCCAGTAATAAACCATCCTACTTTGGGGTTCCTTAATGTTCCTTCTATAAGAATCAAAATCTATTGCCAGGTCAAAAGATATACAATATACAAAGATCGTTTGAAATAAAAGAAGTGCTTCAACACGCACTTCAAAGGTGGAAGCAAAGGAGTGTTTTCACAACAGGCATGCAGCATGCACCGCCAGATGATAAAACAAATTCAGAAACAGTTCGAGAGTCCAGGGTCCATTGCCAGGACTATGAGTGTTTTCCCAGAGTTTCACTACAAACTATGGTCAAAATACATTGCCAGGCTGGCGTTACTGGAGGGTATCTGGAGAGTCCGGGCGCGCCAACCGCTAGACCTGCCTGCACTGGAGACGTTGCGAAGCTCGGCCTGATACGCTGCCATGGCAACGAGAGCACACACAGAAAGATATATAGTGCTCCACGTATTCATAAATTTGTGTCTATATATATATATATATATTTATTTATTTATTTATTTATTTACTTATCTATTGATCTATTTTGCACATTTATTTTGCATTCATGCAAATATAAGTATAAATATGAATATATATAGTCAAAAAATATATGTACATAAATAAAGAATATATACACACATATCTATAATATTGGTATTCCTCTTTTATATGAATATTGGTTTTGAACAAGTATGCGTGATGTAGTAGTGGGAAATGGCTTTGGGAGAAAAAAGACACCCTTATTATTTAAATATAGATGTACATGAACGCGTGTGTTCATCGATACTCATGTGCAAGCCCAAATGCAAGTATAGATGCACAACCATGTGCACAAAAACAAATGACGGTCGTTAAATGTCAATCCCACGCGGTGTTCACTGCCGCGGTGCTCACCAAGGAAGTAACAGGGTATGTTGACCCATGGGGATAGGTACAGTTTCAATTTGGGGTTTTGCTTTTGCTCACTTTTGCAAAGTTTCAGCTTACATACACATACAGTATAGCGGAACCAGAGCTAACATGTCTCGGAACTTTCCAGAAGCAATTCTGCTGACTCCCGATAGCTGTTTCAAAGCTGAGCAAGCCATCAGGGTTCCACAACAGCAGCAACAACTGTAGCAGCAACAACAACAACCACAGAAACGGCTACAATCTCAACCACGCCAAACCAAGCGACAAGAGCATAAATAATAAACAAAATGAAGAGTGGGTCGGCAAGCACGTCTTGACACTCATCCTTGCATGTATTGGCTCTAATCGCCGAAAATATTGGCTGAGAATGACAGCCCATGATACATTCACGATTGCTCACAATGGTTAATCCATGTTTTGAATGATAAAAAATGATAAAAAAAATGCTTTTTATTTTTTTCATCATTTTTTATCAACCACGATTGCTCACAATGGTTAAACAATCAACAATTCCTAAAGCCTACAACGATAGTGATTAGCCCACCCAAACGATGTGCGCCACCGCCTCGTCACCGCAGGTTGTGGAAAAACGTCCATGACGGCAACGGTTGTCCGAGCGCAACCAAGGAGAATGAGACGCGCTTGGTAATGGGTGGGTGTTTATGGTCACTAGATGGTGAATGATGGTCAACTAATGGTTCCTCGTGGTTAAATGGTTGGTTAAAGGTTGATAGTTGATGGTAGAGGATGAGCTTAAATGAAAGCTACTTGATGGATCATCGCCACTTCAGGAAAATCAGGTTCTTTTTAAGGTTCACTTTCAATTAACCGTAGCTCATGGAAAATGATGGTTGGTGGTAAACGGTGGCTGATGGCTATCCATGGGTATCCTAGCCCGTGCGGCCATGGGTAGTGATGGATAATGGTAATCAAATATAGCCAACGGATATACATGGATTGTGATGATAAACGATGGCTAATGGCAGTTAACCGATGATGACGGACAATAGTAATCTCATAGATTCAGAGTTGGAGAATGATGACTGATACTGATTCACCATGTAGCAATTTGCAATCCTGACCAAAAAATATAATATGATCATGATCGTTCATCGTGGGTAATGGTGGCTCAATTTTGGTGACTTGCCCCATTTTACAAGCCCCCCAGCATTCGTAGTTGCATCTCCCATGACTGGCAAAGCAACTAGGTTTAAAAAAGTTACCAAAACAGTTGGAGTCACCACTTTGGCTCTCATTGGACTGTACTCCAAGATTTCAGCACAATCTGCGCCTTCGCTGATGGTCTCTCAATGGTTGAGTGGCGTCTCCCCACTTTCGAACAAATTGTTTGATGTCTCCACGAAGTGCAAGGCGCATGATCTCTGGATGCATGTGCTGATTACATCCTCTGCAGGGGAGCCAATCCGGCGAGATGACGGGAGCTCCTTGAAACACTTGTCACGTGTACCCAGGCAATGCTGAACAGTCATGCTGGCTCACTTCGCTTCGCGACTGCGTAGCTGGAACTTCTGAAAATGACACGCGCAGGATGACATACAAAGTGATGCCCTACCTTTGATCAATCAACCTGGCAATGGAAAATGCAGCATGTTTTGTGGCTTTACCTAAGTTTACCAATATAAAAATCTGGTGATGCTTATCCTCCGGGTCCATAGGGTAACTTCGGCTGGTTCACAGCTGGGTCCCAGTTGCGGCCAACTGGGAATCTGGGTTGCCGTGGGTCATGCCTTCGTAGAACCCTTCGACAAAACTCTCCGGTCGCGCAACCGGTGGATTTAGGGAACCTTTGGTTTGTTAAAGGAATCTTGAACATGCTTATTTGAGGAATCTTGAAAATGTTGATTTGAGGAATGTTGAACATGTTTATTTCAGGAATAATCGAAATATTTCATCACATGTGCCTACAGTCTTACCGAAAGAAATGATAGCGAAAAACAACAAAGACTCCCAACAACCTGGTTGCACAAGCTATTGGATTATAGGTAGGTATATTTCCGCGATAAGTAATGGGTAGCTTGGACTGCGTACAAAAGCTCCACAATGGCCAGTAGCCTGATGGACTTGTCTGCTCATTTCGTATTGAGCGCTGCCATTTCCTTGCTGTTTAGATTGTTTAGTCTGAGTCAGACTGAGGCTGCAAGTCAAAAATGCTTACTCATCTTACTAGATCAAATTGGAAGAAAACAATGCATGACAATTGGCTGCAGTTTCATCGCCCTGACAAATAATGCACTGGTTTGGACAATGTTCCTGCAAAAAGCTGCAGCACACATTTCATCAACCATTGCCAGGTTAACCACCATTAAAAATCATCAGCCATTGTTTAGGTTGATATTACCAATTACCCACCATGAATATCATTAATATTCACACCATAATTTTCCTACCATCCCTGAACTATTCCTACCGTCCCTGACACCGCTTGGGGCTCGTTCTCCATGGCAACGTTGACCAGTGGTTAATGATGGGCAATAATATTGGCAAGTCGTTTACCACTATCATTGATTCCAGTAACCATTCTTCACAACCATGGCTAAAATATGCTATTATCCTCTTGTTCAATGACAGCTCATGATTGTTAATGATGGCAAATGATCATTCATGGTGAATGATTGTTGATGATGGTGAATGATTGGTAAATGGATGTGCACCCCCACAGCTCGTAAGTGGTCACTAACAAACCATGATTTCTAGGGGCTAGTTCAGCTACCTTACAGGGCAAAACTAAGCATGGTGAACTAACCCCGCTGCACATCCAAGTAATGAACTCTCGTTACGACTCAGGCCTTGCTAGGCCGCTGACCTCATATCTTGGAAACCAGCTGGCCGTCCCGCAGTCCAGGACGAATTTTGAGCAGCTGTCAACCAGCCATGATTTACCATGACAAATGTATATAAATGCGAGACTTTTTGACTTTGCAGCTTCTAGGTCAGGTGCCTGTAGCTAATGCGAGATCCATATTAACAACCCCCCATATTTGATGGATAACCATCGTTAATCACAAGCTACTTATGACAAAACCCGTGGTGGCTTATCAATGTCGATCTCTACCAGCATTGGCCTCCATCATTCACCATCATCATTGACAATTGTCACCATTGCTGCAGCGAGCCACCA
This sequence comes from Symbiodinium kawagutii, assembly GCA_009767595.1. Lineage (NCBI taxonomy): Eukaryota > Dinophyceae > Suessiales > Symbiodiniaceae > Symbiodinium > Symbiodinium kawagutii. The sequence goes on along the minus strand of VSDK01004196.1, from coordinate 200,849 downwards.
TTAACTACAAGCTGGGGTCAACTAGATATAAGTTGGTCAAGTAAGCCATTTAACATCAACAATAGTTATCGTTATGTACCATGGGCCTGGTGGGCAATGTGTGTGTGTGTGTGTTGGCACCCTTCGCCCGGTGGATCCCCTCGCCATCAACCATCTGATCGCTCCCCAGTCCCTTCTCGTGATCAAACTACCCGGAACGCAGCTGCAGCACCACCATTTCTCGGAGGGTGAGCCAACGTTTTCAACCTCGGTGGGTCCAAGTGGCAGTGGTTTCCCTGAATTGCAGCTGTGGTTTCCAGGCGCAACTGGGATACTTGAGCGCAAATGTAGGTTGCCCAAACTATGCTCAAACTGGTGGATTTCCTATTGCTAGTGGTTATGAATTCAAGGATGGTGCTTAGTAGATGCCACCATGGCCAAAGCCATCCGCATGATGGACGACCCGAGGGCAAGGATCCCGTGACAACTTTTTGATTGCCAGTATGGGGGGTTCCAACCCACTGGCGGAAACGCATCACAGTCAATTAAACAAATGAGGAAACTGCGGAAACTTTATTTTGTAGTTAATCTTAGCAATGGAGGCACGTGCATCGAATGTACAGAACACTATCTCATCATTCGGAGGTTCAACTGAAGAAAATCGCCGGTGCCCAGGCTTGAGATCTTTAAAAGACAATATGAGCAAGAAACAAATAAACTAATGCAATAATCCAAACACAAAAAAACTCATAATTGGACTATTGCATTAGTTTATTTGTTGTGTGTCCAAAAGAACGTTTCTTTTCCTTAACATAAGCGTTTCTGTCCAACAAAACATCAAACCACCCCTCATGGTGCTTATGGGTATCCCTTGGCGCCCCAAGGGAATAAATGCAATGGCCATCTGATGCTCTCAGGTCAGGTCAGTTCAGGGCGCCATCACCCAACGCTAACAATCATCATCAGCAAGCATTATAAAAAATTAAAGATCATAATTGGCTAATGGCCGATGGTTGGCCAATCATTGATTGATGGTAAATCAATGAAGTCAATCAATGGTTGACTGATGGTTAATTAACTGGTTGACGGTCTCAACCCATCCCAAAAATATGCGTCCCAAATGTTTGGGAAAATACAAACGTATTTGAAACCACTGATGACTTCGAAAAACACTAATTCATTCAAAGTAATCATTACCTTTTCATCATAAAGTTTGTCTGTTTTGTTGCTTGCTCGCGTGCTTTCTGTTCGCCGGGTAGTATGTGCATTTGCCGTCCTTTCTGGCTGCAAATTTACCGCGTTTCCTGTTCTGCTTTGCGGCCTGAAAAGCTTGCCTGCAACGGCCTCTCCCTTAGCCGCTTTTTTCCTCCTTCCAAGAAGGACGGTATTTTCCTGGCCATGAAAACTCAAAAAATTATCTGTAATCCATACCTAAAAAACATATTAGTCTTGAACGGTTTTTCATAATTACATGGTAAGGAAATCCATGCCAAGCATCATTGCAGAAACGCATGATGACCTTAACATGTTCATCCCTAGCCATGACAAGACATTCTTGAACCCATTTGTGAAAACCCATGAGCAGTTCATTATTGACCGTGATTGATTCACCACCACAATACCATCCTTGCCGTACCAAACCAATGTCACCAATACTTAACAGTGATAAAGCAGTGGTTGACAATGTTATCATGAATTGATTCACCACTAATTGATAACTGATCATCAAACCATCATTACTACTGACCTATGACTTCCTAACCATGATGATGACCATGACTAACCATCCTCAACCATCACTATGGCCAACCATCACTCACCATAGTGGTGGTTAACCATCACTGACCACAACTATGGTTAACCACCATTATGGTGAACAACTCCTAACCATGCTACCATGACTGCCATGCGTTTTTCACCCCTACCATCCGTGACCAGCGACCTCGTCGCCAAGGGGCATCTGCCGCACGCCACTGAGCAACCCGGGAGCTGACCACATGGCAGTGGACCAAGACCTGGTGGCGGTGATACATAGCTGGTTGGTGATTGAACTACCCATGGTTCACCACTGCTTAATAGTGGTTAATATTGGCTAATATAATGGTTATAGTGGTTGATAATGATCATAAAGTGATGGTTGGTGGTTGAACCACCCCGTCATGAAACATATGCTTGTACCAACCAATTGTTAATAACTACGTTTGGGAAAATAAAAAGTGTTTGAAACCACCAACCAGTATGGTGATACATAGTGGTGCCCTAGTACCATTAATCATGTGAAATGATGAAAATACATAGTGGTAATACATAGTGGTGCCCTAGTACCACTAATTTTCCCATGATTGATCGTGGTAATACATAGTGGTGCCCTAATACCATTAATCATGGGAAATCAAAGGGTAATAAGTCCCTATAATGATGACCAATAATCAGGGGATAACGGTTCATCATTTATCATAGTGGTGAATAACAGCTAATAACTAGACAATAATAGCGGATAATGAGCAACAATAGTAGGGGATGTACCAGCCATATGGGTGTGGTTCACCATATGGGCATATGCCAAGCCATAGTGGTACCCACAAAATGAATGGTTTCCTAGTCTGATGGGTTATTGGTTACCCAACTTTGGCACAGACCCATATGAGATGTAGGAGGTGTACAAGGTGGGCCCCTAACCAGCTGGAAAGTTGGTCACTAGGGTACCTGTTCTGGCAAAATATATCTGAAGTGAAAAGGCGGCTTTATAAATCAAGTTACAATTAGGTGGACCCACCTTGTACATATGAGGTATGTACAGACAAGGTAAGTATATACATCGGTGTTTCTCAAAAAAGCAATCATGGGGTAGCTCCAGTTCGGTTCGCTGAAGTCAAATTTGTGAAATGTCACAACCACCAACAGCTTCGGATTCCATGCAAACAGAGATCACAAGGGTACACAAATATATAATGGTCAACGATCTTTTGACATCAAAAGATTTCCCATGACAGTACCATCATTGATCATGGGGAACATGTTTGTCATGTCATTGATCATCACGTTGTCAATTCATGGGAAAACTTTTGATGTCGCTCATGCAGTGGCTCTATTTCTAGGAGCTGAACAATTTCGCATTCAGGGGTATGGTTCGTGATGAATTGCTGGGTACTAATGGTTAATCATTGCTATTAACATTGGAGGTAAAGAATCGGCAACATTACTACCATCATTAATCCTTGCATGAGAAACCATTCATCAGAAATCATTAAGGATTCATGTGAATCTAATATGTTTTTTCCATCGCCATCCCGAAGGTCCAGCTAAGGCTGAGGGCGAGCTTGTGGCCCAATCAAACGGAGCCAAGGCAAGGTAATATAATACAATATAATATAACATAGTATAATATAATACAATATAAATATATCATAATAAAATAAAATATACTATAATTACTAATCATCATTGTTAACCACTAGTAATTATTCCCAGTCTTGCATGGCTACTGGCCATGCTTGGCGCCGGCTTGAGATCCAGGCATGGCGGGATCCTCCCATCCTCCCGGATGCTCACCCGATGGACAATAGCTGCCAAAGTTTGAAAATGAAGCGGGCTTTCTCCTCAGGCGCTCGGTGCAGTTACACCAGCAACACAAGAAAAACAACAAGAACAGCCACAACATCAACAAGCACAGCCATCCACAACAACAAGAACGACAACCAGAGCAACCGACAACATCAACAATCAAAAGAAACATAATCAATGACAATAACAAGCAATCACTTCAAGAACTATAACGAGAACCATACTCAGAACTACAAACAAGTACCGACGTACCGACAACAACAAGAACAGTGTGCAGGTATCCACTGTCAGTCATCATTGTGATCAACATCACCAGTATAGTCAGCATCATCTTTTTCATCATCACCATCAGAACGTATACTCTGGCCAACCCAGTTTCGAGCAATGCTGAGGCGCTGGGTATCGCAACTGCAGATCGCAATCATGAACAGCATCATGAATGCAAAGTACCACTAGCAGTTTTTACATGTTTTCTCAAGGCAGTCTTTTGTTTGTATTGCAGCGGCCCAAAATGGGACAGCTTTCCAGCGAATGATTCCAAATGATTCCAAATGCATGTGGTCAAAGCAAACACGATAAGGATATGCAAATTATACATTGGGGAGGTGTTCCTCAAAATAGTGGTGCCTTGAAATCATCCAACATCAATCAATCATCCAAAGATATTCAAAGCAAATCATATAATAAACCATCTATGTTTGATCGTTTTTGGGGTTCCCAATTTTTCAGAAACCAACAAATAAATGGCATCAAATTGCCACCGAATCCACCGTGGCCAATGGTCGCCTCTACTGGGTCTGACGGTGAACCCCTCCCAGCAGTCGACCCCGGCTCAGCCAACGGCTCCGCTCCCACCCCCGGGGGTCCAAGTGCAATTCCTCCGGCGAGATCGCGTGAAACCCTGGGCTGCGCCGGCCCCATAGTGCAAGAAGTGCTGTACAGGTAAGGGATTCGTTGTTGGGTTCTAACCCGCCATTGGATCAAGACCAAACTGTGACTAAGTTCATGGGGGAAGTTCTGTACACGCCGCTAATGTTGATCACTTTGGATTGTCATGAGTTGTGTATGAGATAAAGCGGCTCATTCCGCTCACGCCCTCCGTATTCTGGCTGCTTGGACTTCAACGGCCATGTTGAGCAAGCGCAAAGCATCCTAATTACCTTTGAACCCCAGAAGAACAGCTAGTGAAGAAGACTTGCTGCATGGGACCCTTGTACCTTCGATATGACCAAGGGATGGACTGCAAAAGTAAAAGGACTGCAGAGTGTTCAAAAGATGCAACTTGAAAAGTCCCCGAAGTCTGATTAACTAACGAATATGGTAGCGTTCCGCCTTCACGATTGTTTTTGGGCACAGGTTCGTTGGGGATTCATTACGGGTCCTGCAAGGATTTCAGGATTGTCTTCAAGAGGGGGATCTTTTGGTGTTTCATTCAAATTCAGGCTCCTTTCAAGTTATATGAAGGTTTCATCAAGTGACTTTTGTTGTTGAAGGTGCTTTCGGCTTTCAAGGACCTTATCAAGTTTCTTCTCAAGGTGTCGTTGTTTTGTTCAGCGTTTACGATGGGCAGCTGCAGTTGCATTCTTGTGACCACATGAACAAATGATAATTTGATCAGACTTTACTCTGAGATGGGAAAATGGACTCGCTGGAACCCCAACTGTCTTCACCACCAATCAGAAGGGTGTCCGAGGGTTTCTTCATGGTTTCCGGTGGTTTTCCATGTCTTTTCTATGGTTTCATCTGGTTTTGCTATGGTTTCGCCACGGTTTGCTGTGGTTTTCCATCCTTTTTCCATGGTTTTCCCGTTTTCCATGGCTTTCCCATGGTTTCCAATGGTTTGTAGTAGTTTTCCATGCCTTCTTTCTATGGTTTTCCCATGGTTTCCGATAGTTTTCCATGTCTTTTCTATGGTTTCATCTGGTTTTCCCATTGTTTCTCCACGCTTTGCTGTGGTTTTCCATGTTTTTTTCTATGGTTTTCCCATGGTTTCCCACGGTCTGCTGTGGTTTTCCATGATTTTTTCTACGGTTTTCCCATTGTTTCTCCACGGTTTGCTGCGGTTTTCCATGTCTTTTTTCCATGGTTTTCCCCTGGTTTCCCACGAGTTTTCCCCAACATTTCCGGGACCAAACCCTTCAGTTGCTGGCACCTGGAGCAGCTGGAAGACCAAGGCTGGCGTTCCTGGGATACCGGTCAGCCGTCCCCAACTTGGGCCTAGAACCCATGAGAATGATGGCGAATTGGAGGCCATATGGGTTATGGTTTATGGTTGATAATATATGGCAGATGGCATATATCAGCTATATCGCTTTTTATGATTGATAACCATATGAGCTAATATAACCAACCAGTAATGGCTGGTTTTTGGTTGATCATAGGGGATATATCAGCTATATGGCTATGGGTCAAGCAGTTAACCAAGCAATAATGGGGGAGAATGACCGACAATAATAGGGAAAAACAGGGGAACCAGGGGTACAGGGTTTTGACCCACTGCCGTTTGGGCTATGAGTCAGATAAAACTGATGGTGAATTGGAGGCAAGTATAGGATTTTGTTTCATAACTAGTAGAATCTCATAATGATTGTCAGCACTTTACCTTTGTCTGATAAGGGTTGTACATATATATATATATATATATATATACATATATGTATACATAAAAACAAATATATATATATATATATATAGATAGATATATCTATATATATATATATATTATTTGTTTATTCATCTAGAAGAAAAATATAGATATAAGAAAAAGACAAAGTTGTGATGACAGCAATTCAATCATGACAATGATACGTTTATATACGCTACTGTCATGAAAACAGCATAAGCTTTAATGACGATGATAAGAGCCCAACAGCGAATTACAATCAATCAACAATTATAAAACAAGTTCAAAAGCAATGGCGACAGCAACGGCAATGACAACATACTGACAATGGACTACAACAAATTGACAAAATCGTACCCAATATGGGCACAGCTGCGTACAGAAACATGTCGGCATACTCAACCACACCAGCCGTATCGGTTGACTGCTGTTCAACGGCAGGACTGGCAGAATCCGTTGCTCACCCTGAGCCCTCCGGGGCGGACGAAACAGCCAAGGCTGCTGGGTTGATGGCAAGGCCGTAGCCATGGAACACAGGCAACGTTCCCAAGACCACTCCAAGAAACTACCCTGGAAATGGACAATTCACCAGTAGAATAATGATTGAGCCGAAAAAACACATTGTGTTTGTTCGATTCAAGGTTAGCTTACCAGCGGGTACGTCTTCGGAACTCTGGTGAAAGACCCTTATGCGAATCCCTTTCTCAAGTACATGAAAAGCTTCCATACAACATTAAAAGCGTGAAGCATCGGTAGTAACACACCATGATCAACCACTATTCAATGACGCTTTACAGGTTCACGACCACGAACCACTACCCATTGCCCCATTCACCACCCCTGTTCGCCAGCCTTGCTACAGCAGCCAACCACCGCAGCAAGCTCAGCCGCCAAGTGTCTGTAATCCAACCAGCAACTGCATGTGTGCGATTAGCCCCACCTGGAGCTAAGGTTGTCCATGATCTCTGGCAAACCCAAGCTGATCAAAACAGATCTTACATGATCTTACTATCCCTCTAGCTTCCAAATTGGCTTCGTCTATCTCCGTGTCATACAATGAAGAACACTCCAATCACATCAAGCCCAACAGAATGTGACTCTCAAGTCAGTTTGGGGACCCCCAAAATCATCCAATATGAACCATTTATTGCTATAAACTCTACAAACCATCCATTTGCGAGGCCCTGTATTTCAAGAAACCACCAACTTGAAGTAGAATCGGGGAGGCAACAAGCCCAGTCCAAGTCCAACGGATCTGAAGCCGTGAGCGCAACTGATCCTGCTTTTGATTCCCCGTGAAATGGACATCGACAGAGAGAGAGAGATATCTATCCAGATGAAAATTTCAAGATAAAACGTATCCAGAGCGCATTCGTAAAAATAAACCTGAATATACATTATTAATATATTTCTAAATCCCGAGCTATCTACCTATATGTACCTATTGAATCCTATCTATATCGGCCTATCTATCTATCTATCCATCTACTGGTATCCGTCTATCCATCTATCTATCTATCCATCTATCCATCTATCTATCATGATCATGCCACTTACATGGCTCAGTTCATCCCTTGGCGCCCGCACAGGCGGACACTTCCACGCAAGGTCCTTCCAGACGCCTCAGGGCGAGAGCTGAAGCTCCTGGCCAACAGATTTCAACCATAGCAACTGTAGATGTAAATTGCTGGTTACTATAATCACATCATATCATATCATATCTATAATAATATAAGCTAGTAAACTAGTAAGAATAATGGTTAACTGATAATGGTAAACTAATAATTGGAAATCTATAGTAATGGAAACTATTAATAGTGGAATCACATCATATCATATGGTGGTTAAACTGTTAATAAACGAGTAGTAGTGATGGTTAATCATGGTTAAAAATGCAAACTAGTAATAATAGGTGGTTACTATTACTGTCATATCTATAGTAATGTAAACTAGTAAACTAGTAATGGTGTTTTTTTATGTTGACTAATAATGGTTAATGATGGTTAAGTAGTGGTTAATAATGGTTACTAATAGTTGGCAACTAGAGATATAAACAGGTTGGTGGTTGACCTACCCCTATAAGATCCTATTAGAATATTAGTCAGCCAACCATTTGTTAGTCAAATTAAAGAATGCTGAAGACCACCAGCCAACAAAATCAAGAAGGAGAACAACAACAGCCAGTTTGTGAGCAATGGTTTTCAGAAGGTGTAATCATGGTTAATAATGGTGATTCAGTGTGGTTAGCAAGCAGCAACAGCAACAACAACAAGAACAACAATAGTAACAGGCTCTAGTCTATAAATAGCGTACACTCCGGAGAGGGTGTTTTCGCATGAAACCTGAGAGAGAGAGAGAGAGAGCTACGTTTGAGACTAACCATCAGCATTTACAGCCCAGCCTGCATTACACCTAAGGTGATTGGATTTGGATGACCGATGGTGACAAACCTCACATGTCCAAGGCTTGCTGCGCTGCCTTAGCAAGTAAGAGATGTGTGGTGTGCACGTGATCTCCCGGGTGGGCAGTAGAACTTGTCCCAGGCTTTGTTGAAGATTGTTGCTGAATACTGACAATTACTTTGGCGAACAGCGAGTAATTATGGGATGCACATGGGCATATCATGGGTTGATCGTTGGTCATTGCCGTTGTTTCCCCTGCAACAACTGTACCCGTAATCGCAAGGACATTAACAGCTATGGTCAATCAAGAAACATTAGCCAACATGACCCTCATTCAGCATCCTTCACAAAACTATTCACCAAGGTGAACAATGTCGAGCCCATAAATCAAAAATAAAGAATTTCACTCGCTGAATCTAACTTATCATAATTAGCTTCACTCCCTAGAATTACTATGAAAATTAAGCTTGCACAATAATGAACATAGTGAACCGCACTTACACCAAGTTCATCACAACCATTCAAAATCCAGTTCTTTTACTAAGGTACGTTCGCACCGCTCGCGGGTCGCTGGCAAAGAGTGAGTCCTGCAACGAACCCCTTGAGAATGCCCTGAATGCATTGGCGTATTGGCTTCGATACATGTCTCGAAGTGTGCAGGAAGGGTTGATTTTGTGTAAGTAGTTGGTTTATAGAGATGGTTTGCCTGCATTTGACTTACATCAATGGTTGGTTCTAGTTGTCAATGAATGGTCAGTCATGGTTTTTCGAAGCAAATTGTACAATCTCCAACCGATGATTTTGCTGGTTGGCTTGGAGGTTTTAATTCAGGGAGGAAATGACACGGTGACGACAACCTCTGGCGCACCATGTAGCGCAAGCCTGTCAAAACTTAATTCAGAATCAGCCAAAACATCCCTAGACTAGTTTGGAACGTGCTTGTGAAGGTCTTGAATTCTCAAGGTCAGAAATTCAGAGCGAGCATCATGGCATTGAAAGCGTTGACAATGATCTAGCTGTCTGGTACCTATGGAGTAACTTGACTGGAATGCGTCAACTTTGACCACGTCTAGGATTCCCTAAAGGATCCTAAAGGACTAACTTCCACAAGTTTTAGAGATTGTGTGTAGCCTCCTTGGTATCCGTGGTCAGCAACCAACTGCTTGCGAATCATCACCGCTCACTCGATATCTGTTCAGTAAATCCCAACATACCTCTTAAAAAGGTTTCGGAACGCGGAGATGGCTGTAGGTCAAAGGATGTCAAAGAAGTAGTTTGAATCCAACTTGTTTTCTTGCTGGACGATTGGCTTCGCGCTAAATCCTTCCCGTTGAGGACATCCAGTGCATCCTAGTCGCACTGGATTAATATTGAGCGCATTGCGTCGCAATGTGCACGCACACTGGACATGAAGCTGGTGTTACATGCGCGGTTGAAACCAGTATGCATATATTAAAAAACTAAATAAATATATAATTACACATTTCATCTATGCACGTGACAAAAATCACAATATGCCTGTAGATATGGAGCAAACTGTCAGCCGATATCCATCATTATGGCGAAGTATGAAGCCCTTCTACTATATTCCCGGCTGCCCATGTGTGGAAAGTAAATCAATGTACAAATGCAAATTTGGATCAAATGGCAGTGTCTGTGAATATGATTTGGCATCTCCCGTTGCCTGAACAACTGCCAAAAATTATCAGACAAACTGAGCCGTCGTCCTAATGTAGGGACGGAAAGTGCAATAGAATTTAACAAATTCTCAAAGTAGGAAACCCCCGAAACCCACAACTTATGATGGTTGCTTCAATGCTAGAAATGATTTATAAACTGGATCTAAGTGGATGATTGCGGGGTACCCCCAGCCATGAATGGAAGCCACCACATCAACTCACACCCGGCGTGGTATCTCTTCCCTGGTGTCGGTTGTAAGGTTTGGTCGATAAACGCCAAGCGATGCGATGATACCTGCAACCACCAACCAGCCATCCCCCACCACATTGTTTTCACTATCTGAGAGGGAAAACCTTGTTGGACGGGAAAATTTCAAACACAAAGTGATACTTACATCTCAGCATATATAACCATCATAGTGTCAACCTGGGCATGTAAAATCCACCATTAAAAAGGTTTCCGAGCGGGTTTCCCGGAATAAAATCTGAGGATTCCCCAGCTTAATCCAATAGAAAGTAACCATCCTGTACAAAGTGGGCCCCCAACAGTTATAAGCAATTAATTCTAAACCAACTAGAAAGTAGCTGGGTACCCTGTACAGTATGTTGAGCCTACCTGCCCTTGCTTCAAGCCCCCTGCAGCTTCATGTCCAGCATCGTCACTGTCCTCTGGTGGCCGAAAGGCAGCACCAGGTTCACCAATGCCATCCCATCCCGGTCGCTGGGCGAACCGGCCTCACCTGGAGCCAAGGTGGTTCCATGAGGACTACGAATGGATTTGCATATGTCTATCTTTGTAAATGGATTGGAATGGAATGGAATGGGATGGGATGGGATGGAATGGGATGGGTGGATGGATTAACGAACGAAGGAACAAACGAACGAATGGATGAATGAATGAACAAACGAGCGAACGAATGAATGAATGAATGAATGAATGAATGATTGAATGAATGAATGAATGAATGAATGAATGAATGATTGAATGAATGAATGAATGAATGAATGTATGAATGAATGAATGAATGAATGCATGAATGAATTAATGAGTGAATTTATGCCATTATTGTTGGTCATGATTCCCTATTGTGAACTAGCATGACTGGTTATAACAAGTTATAACACCTAAATGTGCTGGTTTCTTACCAGCCGGGGGTACCCCCAAATCATCCAATGCTAATCATTTTCAAGTAGCAATGAACCATCAAATTTTGGGTTTCCCTCTTTTGAGAAACCACCATTTAGATGGATGGATAAATATATACATTCATGCACATTCACACGTCATGTATATCTTTTTAGGCTATATAGCTTAAGGGCACAAACAACCATCATGGGTTACATCATCCACCATACGCGTTCCAATTATAGCTGGTTGGTTGTTGCAACCTGTATTTTAAAAATCTGCCAATCAACCAACCACCTGTTAATACTGGGGACGATAATACCACCCAACAGTATGGTTGCATATCCAGAAACATCCAGGAATCATAGTTGCCCGAAATCAGAAACCAATGGCTGACTCACGGGCCCCGGTCCCCTGCATGATTGTAATCTGGAAGATATACCCTTGCCAGCAATGCCTGCATGCCAACTTACAAAGCAGGGTTTCCACACCAGTTTGGTGCCGATGAACATCAAATATGTCATTTATGTCAATATTAATATGTCAAATATGTATTCTTATTTCTTGGGATAATCAAGTATTTGAGTTGGTTCTTACGAGTTTGAGTTGGCGATGCCAGTTGAATAGCTGACATATTTGAGATATAGATGGGTGATGGGTGATGGCCATCAACTGGAAGCATTTGATTGACATATGGTTGTGGTCAGTTCAGCCTGTACCCCTGGTTCCCCCATCATTAACCATTGTTTTCCCACATTTATTGTTCGTCATTGTCCCCCATTAGTTGTGTTTTCCCGCTATCATTGTTGCTTTCCCCCCATAGTTAACAATTAAGCATTACTAAGTAGTTGGTTCATTAAAGCAGGAATAACAATTACTACAGTAGTTAATTATTAACTGTTAATTAACTGTTACTAACCATTAACCATTACTAACCATTAAGCATTACTAACCATTAACCATTACTAACAATTACTAACCATTAACCAGTACAGCAGTTGGTTCAGTAAAGCCTTGTCCCACCTCGCCATATCGACACCATCAAGCGCCATCTGAGGGAAGCGGTCGGGTCTTCACTCCGGTTGCGCCAGCGAGCAGAGTTCTCCGAACTGCTTCGCTGGGTTGGAAAATCGGAAAGCCCAACTGCTTGCTCAACCATCAAACCCTTAAACGGTGGTTTCTCAAAATAGGGGACCCCAAAATATGGTTGGTTTATTACTATATATGGTTAATAACTAGATGATTTGGGGGTACCCCTATTTTGAGAAACCATCAAACCCTTAAACCATTGTTTGATGGTTTAGAAAACCGCTGGGTTAACCATAAACTATTTTGAATAATGGAAACCCAGAATAGTATAATTACAGTGGTTTAGACCAATATCCAACTATTGTCTAACCATAATTATCCATCATTAAGTTTGCTTAAAGGTAATGTTTCACCCATTTAAGCATCATTCAGTGACCAACAGCGGAAACCCCACTTTTGTTTAACCACTATTGTTTAATCAAAAAAACCCATCATTAAACCACTACTTATATACTCTTCATTTAACCATCATTGAGTTCAACTATAATTAACTCTTGCTTAACCATACTCACAGCAATCCTAGTTAACGGTACCTATGATAAATAGTTAAACTGCTATTTCTTAAAGATACTATTATTACATAACCATGATTTGACCTCATCAATTAATAACCTCTTAGGATGGTATCATTTAGTAGTCAAATCTTAGGATAGTTAAGTTTACCTTACTGATACTATTGCTTTCCTATTATTAGGCTTCCCATGCCCTTCCTTACCGTTCCGGCGGCACCTTCCTCCAAGGCTTGGGCACTGCAATAGAGCCGGTTTCGCCTGGACGAGCTCCCGACGTGCGCCTCGGCGTTGAAACCGCTCAATGGGAAGGGAGTTGGACCCGGCCGTGATACACGATGAAGTTGCCAATGTGGATGGGCAATGGTGGCTGGTAACACTGGAAATATATGACTGGAAAAACTGGTGCTGGATCGGAATTGGCAAGATTGGTTGGCAACATTGGTTGGCAACATTGGTAACAGTATGTAATAGTGATGGATTGGAATATATTGGTTGGAGTAATACTGGAAATATTGGTATATAATCATATTCGGATTAACTAGTATGGCAATATTGATTGGTAATATTGGGCGATGATGATTGGTAATGGCAATACTGATTGGTGTTTCCATGCAGCTTGTAAGGTCAGTAACGACGCGGCTGAGCTAACAAAAGATTGGCTACGGTTAAATGAGTGAATGGTGATGATATTGGCAACTACTGCGATACACACTAAAATATTGATTGGCAACATTGGTTTCGTAACATTAACTACTAATGGACTGAAATTCATGCTAACTACTAATGATACTAATGATAATCAATTACTATGTTGTTGCTCAATGGTTGATGGGAATGTGGTTATGGGTCAATATTAAGCATCAATGATAGAGGATGAAAACCAACAATAGCTGCACCAAAATGGGTAATGATGGCGCACCAGGGTTGCAGGATGTTGACCTGTAGCCAGATTGATTGGTGTTTTCAATATAGGGAACCCCCAAAAATGGTTGGTTTATTACTATAAATGATTAATATTGGATGATTTGGTGGTACCCCTATGGCTTGAGAAACCACCAAATGATGGTTAATGAATCAACTCACCGAGACGTCAACAGCTACGGTAGCGAATTTGGGCGCCCACGAGATCGAGCCTAGCCTTGCTATTAGCTGTTGAGCCACCTCCCGAGCCTACCGTGCGACATGATTCGTTACGATGGCATCAAATGGGATCAGCTTCTACAGGCACCAGGTAGAAAATCCATGAAAATCCATGAAAATCTGACCTCTGACCAGCAACTCTGGGATGATATCGCTCCCAAATCCATCAAATCAGCAGGTTCTTGAGGCTATGAGTCCTTCAGCTGGCTTGTGTTGGCCCAGGATCATCCCTCAATCCAGCAGGTGGAACCATGTGGAGCCCCTGAGAAATAATGAGGCAAGAGACTATAACAACATTCAAGTCTGCCTCTGCCTGGCCCTTTTTTTTTTTGTAAAATTTGGTCTGGCGTCACGGTCTGGCGTCCCTGCTAGTCATGATCCTTGGATGGCGGGAATGCACCTGTCCCTAGGCCCAAACGCATGCAGTGCTGGTACGTCCAACTTTGACTTGTTGGCTTCTGCTAGCTGTCAACCATTCTTCGATGGATTACCCAAAAAAACTCCAACTAGTGATGGTGATAATGATTATCAACTAGTGATTTACCTATAAAGATCTATTCTATAAAGACTCATGTTAATCATGGTTTTCCCTCCACTCCCCCAGGCAAAATTAAACACAGAACAACAGCTTGTTGCTGCAACCTGAAAGAAAACCCAACAATAACCCTTAGCAAACTGCAAGGAAAATCACGATTTACCATTCGAATCCTGCTAGGCTCCGTGCTTGTGACCAACATTGCTACAAGTAGAACCATCCATGACCACCACCAACCAATATGCTTTGGATCATAAATTTTCATCAACCACAAATTAGTGCTTTGCAAATGGCTACTCACTGGTTTGATGAATGGTCGTTGAGGTTGACCATGTCAGCAGTTGCCAGTAGCCACATTCAGAATTCATCAGTGATCATTCATCCAACCATGGGGATGAATGAGCCACCAAGCCACCATTCACCAAACATCAGCCACCAACCACATGCACCAACCATTCACCAACCATGAGCCATTCACCAACCATTCACCATCCCTAACCATCCAACTGACCTCCTCTCATCTCCTCTCCCCCCTGGCGCCCTCAGCGCACCTCCAGCTGAACGAAGATCTGATCAAGCAGATCTTCACGCGATGGCATGGACCTCAGACGTGACACGTCGAGACAGGCCCCCATGGCGTTGGTCAGTTGATGGGTGGATTCACGGGTTAATAATGGGTAATGAGGTAATGGCTTAATGTTGGTTTCTGATTAGTATCTACCTGTTGGTTTCATCTATTTTCATTACTTTAGGGGGGGGTTACCCTAGTCAGAAACCAACATTATAGCTAATGGCTTATAATATCGGTTAATAACGGTTGATAGTTGATGGATTCACTGCGATTTTGTTCGAGATTGGGTGGTTAAGATTGATCAATAGCCAAATGTAAATGATGGCATGCTACCAAAAAATCCATGAAAATCAATGGTTAACTTGATAATGGCTAATGGCGCCTATAATAATGGTTAATGGAACTTATTGTGGTTGACAAATGGTTGATCAATGGCATGACAAAAGGTCGATTATATCTGGTTGGTGGTTGACCTACCTCGTCATGAAAAAGATGTTTGTCAACCAACTATTTGTTGGAATAGATACCCCTCGGAAAATAAACAATGTTAAAACCACCAACCAAATATACTGGCTTGTCATGGATAACAAACGGTTGGCTAATAATTAGTTTGGAACTGGTAACCGTTGACTCGTAGGACATGAGGTTCGTTGGGGTTAATGGCTTATAACACTTATTGGTAGGGCAACCAATCGGAGTCAGTTGACAGTTGATGGTGATCCAGTTCATCCGAATGATCGATGAATCTATGGTAACGATTGGACTACCATTTGGTGAACGGGCACTCCTGGGGGCCGCTCCTGGCCTGGCTCCTCCTTTAAGCTGGGCTACAGGATACCTTACCGAACGGCTACAGGATACCTCGCCTCTTTGGGCTTGGCCGGAGAACCAAGGAAGGAATGCAAAGAATTGACGCTGACCAGCTATGAATGGTTGATGAATGGCTCATGAAAGTTAAATGATGTTAAATGGTTGATGAGTTGGCTAAGGATGGTTGGAGTACTGATTGATTTGCCATGCGGGAAAACTGCTAATTCGTGGTGAGCTATGATGTTCAATGATTGGCAAGGCTAATGGATAAATGAAAGGCCACAGCATATATGGTTGGTGGTTTCAACCCCTATGAAAAATATGAGTCAATCGTCAACCAACCATTTGCTAATCATTGCTAGTGAAAGTAAAAAATGATTGAAACCACGAACCAGATGATCATGGTTAATAACTGTGGTCGATACATAGTGGTTGATAAATGGTGGTTAATAAATTGTGGTTACTTAATTATTGTCGTGTAAAAGAATTTGTATAAAAAAACACGAGGACGCACATTTGGTGCCTTGAAATCCTGAAGCCCAACACCTGGGATCACCAGCGGCTGCGTGGATGACACCACCCCAGAGGTTAGCCAGGATCCTCGACTGCCCCAGTGGTTAACCACTGCTTTGCAAATATGATTGCACAACTATGCAAAACTAAGGATTTGTGTGCTACTGGACGGTGAGCATCATGATGACCAACGTTATGACCAAGATGATGCAAGGAAAGGGCTTGGATTCATGTTGAACAAGCTAGTCACAAGGGGGACAGGACCAAAAAAGACCACACATACTGGCACAAAAGGGACTGAACTTTTTCCCACTGATCGCGATGGATGCTTTCTTGGAAAACATTGGCAAGTACGGCAGTGCCAGGGATGCCAAGAGTCCGTCGTTCAAGGGTCCGGGTCGGGATAAGATGGGATCCTATACAAATGCGTACCAATTAACACAAAACACAAATGACCTGAAACATCTGAAATATTCCCGCAACCTCGCTCAAGTGGATTCACCGTAAAAAAAAATCACGAACAAACTTCTGTTTGCGTTGGCATCCCAAGTTTGCAGCGGAAGGATATCGATCATTATACAAGGATGGGTTATGGATTCCACTAGCCAGGCACCTAGTCCCAACAAAAAATCAAAGTGAACTACCTTTGGATGTCATAAAATCAATGTCCTACTTTAAATTCATGTAAAATCCATGGTGAAAGGCAATCATTACCCAAGCAAGTGTGTAGGACAAGCTATTCCTAAGCCTTGGCCAATGGAGTCCCATCATCGATAGGTATACGACATGCCCATGTCAGCAGCTCAGCAGCAGCCACTGGACTTCTTCTTCTTGCTCTTCTTGCCCTTGGCCTTGGGAGAGGACGCCAATTTGCTTCCGGTGCCGGTGGTGATCACAAAGCTCTCACGGGCCATGTCAGACATCAGGTGGCCCTCCTGAGGTGCGGTGTGCCCCTCTGGGTGGGCCGTCACGATGAAGCCTGGAGGCAGAGCCTCGCCGGGGGCAAACCACTTGCCTTGAGAGTGATCCAAGTTGCTGTAGCTCATTGGCATTCCCGTGGTGTAGCTGGTCATGGGCATGGCGCTGATGGAGGCAGCACCAGGCATCACGTAAGGCGAAGAAGTGTAGATCACCTGGGGTGCACCAGCCTCCATGGGATAAGATGTGCTGATTGGCACACCGGTGCTCATCTGGACTGCGCTGGTCACAGGGGCAGCATCAGTCACTGGCACGGGCTCGGTAGCAAGATCTGCCATGGCTCAAGATGACGATGCAACGGGCTGAGTGGCAAGCTTGCTTGTCAAAGTTGACGAAACGGCTTCACAACAAAGAGTGTACTCTGGTTTGCTGCGTCCTCGGCATCCCGATGCAACATGTAACATATCGTCGTTTGCAAACCAACGATGAATAGTGTAATCAAGCCATCGCCATCCCTCCATCTAAACACCAAAACTAGCACTTGGTTAGAACCCTTAGCTCCCTCCCAACCAATTGCCAGAAAATTATAGAGATCACTGATCACTAAGACAAGTTGCAGGTGATGATGTACTTGCTTTCAAACTTGTATACTGTTTGCAAATGTTGTCGCTACAGAAATATCGTCTTGAAAAGTGGTGATTCATAAAATCCCCACTCAAACTCATCATATGGTAGGCTATTTGCTTTGACTTAGTGCAGGGAAGCATCAATCTATGATACACCGTTGTCAAACGACATTGGCATTGTCACTAATAAATAACATGCTCCAACCATTCTTTTTGGGATATGACTTGATCTATCAATATATCATTAATCTTTCATAGTTCATGGTTTGTGGGGTACACTTTCTCACTGATAGTAACAAATTGGTTGGTGGTTCTGAACATTTTGTATTTTCCCTAATGGTTATGAACAATTGGTTGGTTGACTTGCACATATTTTTCATGACGGGGTGGTGAAAAACCACCAGCCAACCAGTTTACGATCATTAGTAGCCATCATAGTCATTATATTAGCCATTATTCGCCATTATTAACCACTACTCAACCATGTTAACAGAGCTATGTTGAGAAAGCCCGGCTTGTCTGTCTATGACTTGATCTGGATCATCCATCCTCATCTCGTCGCTGCATGATCCAAGTGGCGAAGCCAAAGGAAACACTCCCAACCTCGGGGCGAGGCTCTGGTGCTACCCCCGGTGATCTTTGGCAAACAGCAAGCAGTAATGAACTCCAGGCAGTTTTGGGGGATTACCTCTTTCACCTGTGGACTCCCAAGCCTATGGATGCGTTATGACCATAAATGGTTGATAAGCTGGATGATAAGTGGGGGGAACCCCAAACTGACCTGAGAAACACCCACTTCTTGAATTGAGTTGGCCATCCACGAGCCGCAAGTTCACCCTTGGTTGGCGATCAATTGGCAAACAAGACTTGTTATGTGGAAAATATGCTTCAATCTTACGTAGCAAAGCATGCTAGCCCCACTGGTTGTAAGCAAATATGGGAGTGTGGTAAATATATAGCTGGAAATCGATGGGATGGTACCATTCAATGATTTCACTTTGACCATTCCACTGGCTCGTCCACCTTCAACCACCAGTGATATCTGGTTGGTGATTTCAATCCCTATGAAAAGTATGAGTCAACCAACATCAACCGTTAGTCACTAAGGTGAATACATGTGGGGAAAAAATGTCAATCGAACCACCAGCCAGATATCTACAAGCAGCCAGTTGCCATGGCGCTCAGCAATGGCTCTTGGTTTCCAACTCATACTCTTCCAAGTCCTTCAAGTCCTGCCGTTCCCCACGGGGGATGAAGCTCACTTCAGCGCCTGGCAAGCTGGGGCGTCTGGCGGGTGGGTATGGAAGCGCTATGGGTCCTCACCACACCGGAGAACGAATGGATGAACATCCAACAGCTAGGCTACTTTGGTCATCAACGAGATGTTCACCAAGCGTGCAGGGTTGAAAATAGACAAGTATCTTGGAATGACACCAGAATCATTGGGTGCACTTATTCGGCTTCCGTGATCGCTTTCGTTTTGCAAGCTTATTGGCTTACCGGTTAACCCAACATACGCACAGTTCTTCGGATGTGCATCGGCCAAGCTCTCAGCTGAATAAAGTGGAGGTAGAGGAGCGATCAAGCTCCAAGCCGCCGTGCTGAACAACTCCCCATTTGGTTGCCACCAAAAAATGTGAAGCTCGATTCTGAAGCAGCCTAGCTCAATCAAACTTACAAGTAGGTGCTGACAAGACTTGGGCTTTGAAGCCCGGATCTTGGTCATTACTGAGACTGGAAGCTCATGGGAACCCCGGATTGTCATGTCTTGAAATGCTGTGTGTTATCATGGAGCTGCCTGAGGCGGTTCTCTGAGCGAAGCGAATCGAGGCAATCATCGTAGATAAAGAGGACCTGAGCGGCACCCGTTCATCGTTCATCAACTCGTATGGATTCCATGGGATTTTCTGTGGTTAACTCTGGCCATAAATATCTACAAAAATGGTTAACAAGAGGGGATAATCCCCAACGTGGGTAAACAACGCGTAGTCATGGGTGTGCCCAGGCATGGTGGTACCTCCTGACCATCCAAGTGCCATTACTCATAGGGACAGTTTTATGGCCATGCGGAACCACATAGGGAACCACATAGGGAACCACATAGGGAACCACCTGGGGAACCACATCGGGGAACCACCTGGGGAACCATGTGGGAAATCACATATACGAACAAGAAGAGGTAGCTCACATCCCATTCTTAAGGGCTTCTTAAGGTACATCGTCATTTGGCAAATGTGGTTCACAGAGTGGGTACCCTGCAACCAATGATGCTCAAGTGAGTGGGCGGATTGTTGGATGATCCATACTCAATCATGGGAAATTAGGTCAAACCACCATTGGTTGGTGGTTTCAACCCCTATGAAACATATCAGTCAACCAACCAACCAACCAACCAACCATTGGTAAATACTATGGGGAAAATGTCTAAAACCACCATCCAAACCAATAATCGATCAAAAATCAACGACTATACATGATCAATCCACCCAGTAACCACTATTAATCATTTTCTCGCCATTAATGAAACAAGATTGGTCACCCTTCCGAGCAAAAACCCAAAGCTCTTTGGTAGATCCTGGCTGGCCCCGTTCTCAACTTTGGAGTCTCAACTTTACAGTGGTAAACATGGGGGTGACTGCAGCAATGGCATTGGGATACCGCAGCAAGTCCTGGGTCTATGCATCCCAAGCTGTTGAAAATAGATGTCGCTGGCGCCTGGTTCTTTGGTAACATTGTTGCACTGTCAATCCTGAGATGGTGCCTTCCCAAACTTGGGGCATCCCCAAAATGGTTAGTTTGTTTCTATACACGTTGAATAGTGGATGATTTGGGGGCACCTCTATCTTGAGAAACCACCAGATTGACCTTGAAGGTAACCAACTGAGAGTGGATGATCGCCAGCCAGGTCAATGAAAGTCGATGATAGGCTACGGCTAAGTCCCAGTTTGTTTCTGATCCATCTATTTTCAAGTCGGAGTATCCTGTGATTGATGTTGGTTTTAAGATTGTTGGCAAGCAGGCTAGTGGTGGTTCATGATGGTTGGTGATGATGGTTGGCAAGCTGACGGGCTAAAATGTGACAATTAGCCGATTAATGATGGACAACGAGACAGCGAGGGTTGAGAACGATTAGTCGAAATTATGCTGGTGCTTAATAAGGGTTCCTGATTGTTGACACTTGTTCATGATGGCTGATGATGGATAGATATGATGGTGAATGATGCAAATTGATGGTCAATGATCCTTGGTGATAGCTAGTAGCTAGGAAAATGTGTGCTAAAAAGCTGAGTCGATGATGTTGATGAGCAAAAATACGAGCAACCACCACACTGTTTTTTTGCGGTTGAGGGCTTCACCCATCTGTGCAACTACTGGTCCCAAAACTATTCCAGGTTGCTTGACCTTTCAAGCACCAAACAAGAAATTCACCACCAACTAAGACAACTGACAGAAGTGTGGATGCTGTCATGAAAAAAGATCATGGCAAGCAATCTAGAAATCGTGGTTTCTCAAAGCAGGGGTACCCCCAAATCATCTAATACAAACCGTTTATAGCAATAAGCCAACCGTTTTTAGGACCCCTATGGCTTGAGAAACCACCAAATGACAGGTTGCTAACCCAGGCAATTCCCATCACCATGGCACTGCCTGGTTGGCGCCCCCCCGCCATCGCCCCAAGATCCCCACTGAGCTGTACCAAGGAAGTGGTCGGCCAAAGTGCCGATCATGGCATCCACCGCCACATGAGCGCCGTTGGGTCCTCCACCGATCAACCCATACACCAAGCGACCAACCGACCAAACAGTTCAGACGGGCCGCTTGAGAGAATGAAGGCGACTAAGCAAACAAGTGGACTGGTATCTGTTGAGATGGCCTTGCAAACAAGTAGACTGGCATCTTTCGAGATTGCCAGTTGAGTTGTGTGAAGATGGCAATACACAAGGAATATATAAAATGCACCCACGTGATCCAACAAGATCAACAAGTGAGATTGCTTCAGGTCGCACAAGTTCAAGTACAAAAAGCGAGGCGTCAAGCAAGAACTGAAAGTGTCTTGCAAGTGGGTTCCAGAAAAGACCGGTGTGTATCATTTCCGACATTGATGAGCTGCAATATCTAATCAGTGGACAAGCCTGGCCATCCAAGTACGTGAATCTATGGAGTGCTTGCGACAGCAGCGCACCCACCTACGAGTGAAGTGTGGAATGATCCTCACTGACCGGTGGATGGCCACGCATCTGGTTGCCACCTTGGATGCCGATCGATCGGATCGAACCGTGGTCGAGCATAGATTAGTAATGCAAAAATGTTGATTATGTACTAATCCAATATCTTAAACACCATTGATTGTGTACATTGATTATGTACATCAAAAACCAAAAAGCTCATAATTGCCAAAAGGTGTGTACAAAGAACCGACCCAACACCATTGATTACCCTATGGTGAAGTAACTTTCTTTCTGTGCCGTCTGTGGGCTTAGCCCGCGGGGTAATGGTGAAGTAACATGGCAATGGAAAATCCTCCATAAATGGATGAGTTCCAAATTTGGGTTTTCCTAACACATGGTTTATTTTCCAGCCAGCCATGTTAGTTTACCAAAGGGTAATCACCAGTTGCTAAGCCTACAAACATGGGCAGTCACCAACTACTAAGCCCTTAACCATGCTTAATCACCAGTTACTAAGCCTATAACCATGGGTAACCAACAGCTTGACCCTGCTCAACCAACCAATCAACAGCTCAAGCATCTCGCAGCACAATACGCCCATCGTCCATGGTCCTCCTGGAGAAGGTTTCGTGTCCTGCGAGGCGGCATCTTTCGAGACACCGT
Organism: Symbiodinium kawagutii; assembly: GCA_009767595.1. NCBI lineage: Eukaryota > Dinophyceae > Suessiales > Symbiodiniaceae > Symbiodinium > Symbiodinium kawagutii. The sequence continues at coordinate 177,930 of VSDK01004196.1, read as the reverse complement.
TCCGAGCCCGTCGCTTCCTTTGCAAGCCAAGGACATTCAAAATATTAATATCATATCTATCTATAGTAAAACTCTAACAGTATAACATATATCGTACATGATAAAAAATACATAATACTTACGAATAATGAATTGCTAATAGTAATAAACTCCTGTTTAATATCATGAAACATTGATTGACCAAAAAAAAACATATATTTCAATCTTTATCATACACCCAAAGCCATGACTCATTTTTCCCAGCAAGGATGGATACGGCACAATACTATCGCTGTTTTCCAGCTAGGCAAAGCTCAAAACGACCATCTGAATGCTCCAACCGCTTGAAGTGGTAATCCCATTGAAAACACCTGCGCAGCGGTTGATAGCGATGGCCCTATCATCCAGTCAAAACACCTCGCGGCTCATTGCATTTCCCTGGTGGGTAGAGGAACTTCTCAGACCAGAATGTTGACATTTCTTTTGGCACGTGATTTCCCAGGATCCAACGACCAAGAGCTCAGGTCACAAGAGGTATATGAAGATGTTGCAAATTCAAAATTTGCTCTTGTCAATCTATACATCCATGTATTCAATTTAATTATTTGTGTATCTATCGATCTCCCTGGAAAAAAGGATGTGTGTGCCTTGTCAGGCACACCATGTGGCGACTTCTAGAGCAGTCACGCTTGGGCCCAGCTAATAACGGGGTCCTGGGAAGTCACGACATGGGAACCCAAATCCGTCAAAAGCTGCAGCACACGAAGAGTGTTGTTCTCCTTTGCCGAGAATGGGAATCCATGCAGGAGCACCTGCAAATGGGCTGAATTTGTGGAAACCCATGACATCCCATGACCCCGGTCATGGCCCATGGCAGCCCTAAGGCATCATGATATATCATGATCATCAATGGTCAGTCATGGTCAATCATGTGGCATTCTAAACGGGCATTATATAAGCATTATGTGACAGTTTCAACCCCTCTGAAAATCCTAGCAAAACAACCAACAATCCCAAAGATCGGGGAAAATAGAACATGCTTAAAACTCAACACCACCCACCAATTGCGTTACACACAGCCAAAGATTCATCCGAACCATTCCCTTTCAAAGATTGGTTTCAAAAGAAGAATCTGGGCATTCTCGGCCACATGAACCATCAGGTTTAAGAACTAGCAGGAGTTGTGGTAAGAACGGTTCTCCTTCAGCAACAAATCAATCCAAATTGAATAATATGATGTTTGGATGTAAAACTTGTTCGACTCAGTATGATCAGTGTGACTGTCATTCTAGCTTGACGGCCACGATTGGGCTGAATAGCCATGGCAAGAATGGCCAATCTTATGGCCTTCTTCTGGCTGATTTATGTCATCTTACGCCTATAGATGCCTTTTCAAATCTATTAAGTTCATTTAGCCAGTTTACTCACAAATGGTTTTGCCACGGCTGACCACGGCACCATCAAGAAATGTTTACCAGGTTCAAGAGCCAAAATCATCCAAAAGTTTATTCAGCACTTTACGTTAGTTATAAAATTGCTGACTTGTCAGCTGTCATGAGGAACCAGTGCTGCATGGTGCCATGGCAATAACCAGTAGTTCATCAATTAGTTGATTCTCATCAAGTGTTGTTGATCACTGGTCACTTATGACAATAATATCAACGATTCGCCAATTGAATCATCAGTTTGTTCACCAGATTTATGTTTGACTTATCACCAGTTGACTCAAATATACCACGAAATCAAAAGAGAAATTCACCATGAGCTTTGATTAATTAATCTAAATCATAAGATAAATTCACCACTACCCATGATTAATCCCTATTGTTGCTAGCTATATCTACTTATCCACCGAATTCCATAGAGATCCATCATGGTGATAGTATCTATGGTGATAGTTATAACTTAATACCATCAAATCATATCTATTACCAAACGATGCAACGGGCTGAGTGGCAAGCTTGCTTGTCAAAGTTGACGAAATGGCTTCACAGCAGAAGAATACTGTAGTTTCACTGCAGTCAGTTGAGATTAGAATGTCGGCACTCAACAATATCAAAAAAATGCATCTGCTTGCCCGCTTTATTAAGGTACGCATGGTGCCACATGCTTAAACATCCATATGCCTTTGGCTTGCCTTTGGCTTGCCTTTGGCTTGCCTTTGGCTTGCCTTTGGCTTGCCTTTGGCTTGGCTTTGGCAATCATAAACACACGACCGCAACACTGAGCACAGGGTGGGCATTGCTGTAGGTAGGTACGGGTCGGCCTCGTTTGCACTCATAATCCCTCACATGTATCCAGGTATCCACGCATACTGGGCAATCTGATACATAAAAGTGAGGATCAACAGGAAGTTGGGGTTGGGTGAGAGGTTCCAAGATGAACATTCCAAAACTAAATGAATGACATTGACAGCGGCGATAAACCAGCCGTTCTCTCTCACATTCTGGGGGCAAATCCTATCAACAAAGCACACTGGCTCTGAACTGATCCGTCCCCACGAGAGCCCTGGATCAAACTTGATTTATTTGGCTCGTTGATGCGACGCATGAACCGCATGAAACGATCTGGTACGTCATATGCATGCTTGCATTTGCATGTATACGAATGAAATACACATGATTACAGTATAAGTGCGGAGGTATGCTACTATATGCCACATGGACCACATGGACGTCTGTAGGTGCTCGCAGGGTGTAGGTATGATACACTCATGGCGATTTTGGCACAGGTCAAGCACAAATACTTCTAGGCACAACCCGGACAAAACTATTTTTTCACGGGTGGCGACATTGGCAAGTACAACAGTGCCAGGGATGCCACTGCCTGGAATGAGTCTGTGACGAAGTGATTGTCAAGGGTCAGAGTCAAACCGACATAAACTGCACTGGCATCCCGAGTGATTTGCTGCAAAAAGATATTGTACGGATCGTAAAGCAAGAGGGGGCTCCACCCCGGGATTCCACCAGCCAGGCATCAAGTCCTGAAGAAAAACAACAAGTTTCACTACATTTGGAGATGTATAAAGGAGACTGAATTTATGCAAAATTGATTATTTGGCGATCTCTGTCTATGACAAACACATATGAACCGTTATCATCACCCAAGCAAGTGTGTAGGACAAGCTACTACTAAGCCTTGGCCGATGAAGTCCCATCATCGATAGGTATATGACATGCCCATGTCAGCAGCTCAGCAGCAGCCACTGGACTTCTTCTTCTTGCTCTTCTTGCTCTTGGCCTTGGGAGAGGACGCCAATTTGCTTCCGGTGCCGGTGGTGATCACAAAGCTCTCACGGGCCATGTCAGACATCAGGTGGCCCTCCTGAGGTGCGGTGTGCCCCTCTGGGTGGGCCGTCACGATGAAGCCTGGAGGCAGAGCCTCGCCGGGGGCAAACCACTTGCCTTGAGAGTGATCCAAGTTGCTGTAGCTCATTGGCATTCCCGTGGTGTAGCTGGTCATGGGCATGGCGCTGATGGAGGCAGCACCAGGCATCACGTAAGGCGAAGAAGTGTAGATCACCTGGGGTGCACCAGCCTCCATGGGATAAGATGTGCTGATTGGCACACCGGTGCTCATCTGGACTGCGCTGGTCACAGGGGCAGCATCAGTCACTGGCACGGGCTCAGTAGCAAGATCTGCCATGGCTCAAGATGACGATGCAACGGGCTGAGTGGCAAGCTTGCTCGTCAAAGTTGACGAAATGGCTTCACAGCAGAAGAATACTGTAGTTTCGCTGCAGTCAGTTGAGATTAGAATGTCGGCACTCAACAAGATCAAAAAAAAGCATTTGCTTGCCCGCTTTATTAAAAGGTACGCACAGTGCCACATACTAAACATCCATATGCCTTTGGCTTGCCTTTGGCAATCATAAACACACGACCGCAACACTGAGCACAGGGTGGTCATTGCTGTAGGTAGGTACGGGTCGGCCTCGTTTGCACTCATAATCCCTCACATGTATCCAGGTATCCACGCATACTGGGCAATCTGATACATAAAAGTGAGGATCAACAGGAAGTTGGGGTTGGGTGAGAGGTTCCAAGATGAACATTCCAAAACTAAATGAATGACATTGACAGCTGCGGTCAAACAGCCGTTCTCTCTCACATTCTGGGGGCAAATCCTATCAACAAAGCACACTGGCTCTGAACTGATCCGTCCCCACGAGAGCCCTGGATCAAACTTGATTTATTTGGCTCGTTGATGCCACCGCTTGAAACACATGAAACAATCTGGTACGTCATATGCACACATGCATTTGCATGTATACGAATGAAATACGCATGATTACAGTATAAGTGCGGAGGTATGCTACTATATGCCACATGTACGTCTGTACGTGCTTGCAGGGTGTAGGTATGATACACTCATGGCGCTTTTGGCACAGGTCAAGCACAAATACTTCTAGGCACAACCGGGACAAAACTATTTTTTCACGGGTGGCGACATTGGCAAGTACAACAGTGCCAGGGATGCCACTGCCTGGAATGAGTCTGTGACGAAGTGATTGTGAAGGGTCAGAGTCAAACGGACATAAACTGCACTGGCATCCCGAGTGATTTGCTGCAAAAAGATATTGTACGGATCGTGAGGGAATCCACCCCGGGATTCCACCAGCCAGGCATCAAGTCCTGAAGAAAAACAACAAGTTTCACTACATTTGGAGATGTATAAAGGAAACTGAATTTATGCAAAATTGATTATATGGCGATCTCTGTCTATGATAAACACATATGAACCGTTACCATCACCCAAGCAAGTGTGTAGGACAAGCTACTACTAAGCCTTGGCCGATGAAGTCCCATCACCGATAGGCATATGACATGCCCATGTCAGCAGCTCAGCAGCAGCCACTGGACTTCTTCTTCTTGCTCTTCTTGCCCTTGGCCTTGGGAGAGGAGGCCAATTTGCTTCCGGTGCCGGTGGTGATCACAAAGCTCTCACGGGCCATGTCAGACATCAGGTGGCCCTCCTGAGGTGCGGTGTGCCCCTCTGGGTGGGCCGTCACGATGAAGCCTGGAGGCAGAGCCTCGCCGGGGGCAAACCACTTGCCTTGAGAGTGATCCAAGTTGCTGTAGCTCATTGGCATTCCCGTGGTGTAGCTGGATATCCACGTATAACCATCATGATCACAGGCCACATGCAATCTGGTGCCAGCCGAGGTTACACCAATGTGTAGTTGAATGCTTAGAAAGTGCAATCGCGAAAGGTGCTATCAATGCGCAAGTGAGCAGTGGTGAATGCGCATAATTGTTGTACATACTGGTTTCTTCCCAGCAGGGTAGAAAAAAAATCTTCATATAATGAACATAGTGTACTATTGAATGATGAGTGTTTGCACTTAAGTGTATCATCAGGCTTGATGATACCATTGTTCGGAATAGATGTGTTCACGCCGAATCCCTGTTATTCACGTACATCATTCCAATGATCCACACAAACGAGTATTGATTTCGAGAGATTTTCATACTTAATCCGGTTGGTGGTTTCAACCTCTATGAATAATATTAGTCAAACAACCAGTTGTTAACAACTAATAGGGAAAATATACAATGTTTCAAACCACCAACCAGTGAATCCATTGCACTCCTCATTCCAAAAAACTGTTCAGCATGTGGAGCGTTGAGGTTGATGGTGGTTCCTAGCGATGGGAACCTTGTTGATTGGTGGCTGATGGTGGCTAAGCGCTTATACTAAACCGTCACTCATCACTCAACACTATCGACTGTGAGTGTTCAACCATGGAACCATGGTGGGGGGGGGGCAGAACACAATGGATTTGTCATTTGATAGGTTCAACCCATCAATGACGCTTTAACAAGAGTGACTAACCATGGTTTTGATTATCAACCAAACAATGGTAAAAGAAAAAAAACAATGATAAGGGTCAGAACCATGGTTGATGATGGTCCATGGGTGTTGGTGACTGATGATTGATGTGGCTATATCATTCTTGATGTGTTGTCTTTTTCTTGACATTGCTCTTGTCAAAACACGTTGTTGCCCATCTCCCCACAATAGAGGCCGAGTTCACATCAGAACACTGCCATACTTTGCTGGCCATGTATGTATACATACATAGCCAAATATGACAACCGTAACATGTACGTATACCCATATTTGTTGATGTACAAGAGGTGCAACTGTAAATCAAACAACTGTTTCAATCATTCTGTGCTACTTCCACGTTACATGTATGTACATGAACAAATTACACAATATATGAATATACATGTGGCTGTGCGTCAAAACCCTGTACCCGGGGTTCCCCCACTATTAACCATTAATTTCCCTATAGGTCTTATTATCCACCACTATTGCTTGGTTGATATTGACCTATAGCCTGGTCTATCCCCTAGTCTTGTTGGTTATTACCCCCTGATTATCAATCATTATTCCACTAGTAACCATTACTTGGTTGCTTCATATTGACCCATATAGCTCTATAGTTGGTATATATCCCCATACTATAATTGATGATAATTATTGATCCCCTATTATTAACCATTAACCAGCTATTATTAACCAATAGTTGGTTGGTCAATATTAACCTTTGTTTTCCCTATTATTACTGGTTACATCCCCAATTATTGGTTGTTTAATATTGACCCATAGCCATGTGTAGCTGGTATATCCCCTACTATTGTTGGTTATTATCCCCTATTATCAACCATTAACCAGCTATTATTATCAATTAGTAACATTATCCATCCTGATATTATTTCCCTAATCTTGTTGGTTATTACCCCCTTGTTGGTTTATCCACTAGTAACCATTAGTTGGTTGCTGAACATTGTCCCATAACCATGTGACATCTCCCTTGCTTGGTCACTGAAACGCTGGCGGCTGCGCAGCGCTCTCTGCCCCGCCGCTCCGCCTCCAAGTGATCGAGTCGCACGTCAAGGGCATAGGCTCGTGCTTCGCTGAGGGTCCTTAGACCGACGGCCGTTGGTGGTGCTCACCACGTATGGTGAACTAGTGGTTAAGAATGGTTAAGAATGGCTATGTATGGTGATAATGGCTATGTTAAGAATGGTTAAGACTGGTTTTGTATGGTTATGTATGGTGATAATGTCTAATGATCATGACTGGTTTGTGGTTGAACCAACCCTATGAAACATATTAGTCAACCAACCATTTGTTAATAATTACTAGGGAAAACAAAATGTTTGAAACCACCAACCAGCCAACTGTTGTGCTTGGTCTGATGCACTGCGATGCCAGGAACCTGTTGCAACTGGAGGGCAGGGCTAGCCCCAGTGAAATTCATGATGATCAACGACCATCAGTGTAACAATATGTTTCAGGGAACTTGCGTCAGGGGCAACAAGTGTAGCATTTTCAAGCAGCTGCAACATTCCTTTTTACAATGTTGAGATAATTTCCGTTTTGGGGATGGTTCATGTTGAATGTATATATACTTCAGGCCGGTTGGGGGTCATGCCAAGTAACCAGCTAGCAGTGGAATCATCATTCTTCGGCAACTCCAACCGACCAACATGTTTGATGGGAGCTCTTTTGCTGGTGTAGTCTCCGGTAGGTCAAAGACTCGAATCATATCACTTGATCAATGCCATAGCCATATGGTTAAACGTGTGTCAATCCCCAATATCTCCACAAACATGAATTTACCCCAACTATCACGCACGTATCCCTCAAAGCACATCGAGAACCCAACGTGGACCTCTGACAAGAGATTTCATCGCTGGAAGCTGCGGCCATGACGATCAACTGATTGATGTAACCGAGTGATGCTCCATGCTGCACCGGGAGGAACGGCCAGTGTTGGCTGGTTTGGGCAACAAATTTTGCACAATATTGCGCAGCTTCTTTCACAGTGTCGTGCAGGGTCAACCTTGTAAAGAAGAGTGGACAGAAGTTGATCATGGTCCCTTGCAGGCGTCAGGCATCAGGGACAATCATTGGCAATGGTCCGGGAAAATGATCTGGTTGGTACTTTGGCTGTCGATTTGTAACCTAAAAATCATGAGCTGTTTCAACCATCGAAGAAACACAATTACCGCCAGCCAGCGCCGGATACCTCCATTAGGAAACGCTCAGGGAGTCAATCGTCTGATACGGTTCCCCGGAAGGTGCTACCTGACCCATGGGTCCCATACGTGCGTCAGAGTCACATGCGCTCTTTGCCGTCTTCATGTTCTTGAAGGAATCGAGGGAACAAAACCTGGGGCTGGGTTTCCCTGGACAAACAAATGGTCATTCCCTTGGACCCCTGTCAAACCCAGTTCGCTTGGTGGTTGAACCACCCCGACGTGAAAAGTATGCCTGTCGACCAGCCATTGGTTAATGATTCCTAGGGAAAATAACACATGTCAATCAAACCACCAACCAGAAGAGCGATGATACAAAATGATGCAAGGGTTAAATTGAATCATGATTGTGCAATCTCTGAAATACATATCAGCAAAGCAACCAACACCATGATTGATCATTTTTTCAAAGGATTTGGTTGCTCAAAATCACCTGAAAAAGGACAGGTGAGTTACCGTCATCATCACTGGGTTTCCTCGCATTTTTCCTGAACAGTTTGTTTTCTGTAACCTCCGGTGATCAAAAATACAGATTGGATGATTAATCTACCAAGTATTGATGGTTTCCCACATTTTCTCTATAAAGCATTGTGAATGTTCATTATTTGTATGGTTGTTTGACGTTTTCCCAAAGGTCTTCCAATGCTTTGCCAGGGTTTCTCTTCAAATTATGGTGATTTTCCAGCCAGCTGGGTATGTGCCAAAATAGTGGTCCCCCAAAACCAATGGTTTCCCAGTAAAATGATCATTTTTTGATGGCTTGTTGGTTACCTTATTTCGGCACAAACCCAGCTATGATCACTGGAGTTTACATCCACCGTTTGATCTTGCACCGCTGCAGGACGCATTCCTTCACGCCTGGTTGCTCATCCCGAGGTGATGAGCAAAAATACGAGCAACCACCACACTGTTTTTTTGCGGTTGAGGGCTTCACCCATCTGTGCAACTACTGGTCCCAAAACTATTCCAGGTTGCTTGACCTTTCAAGCACCAAACAAGAAATTCACCACCAACTAAGACAACTGACAGAAGTGTGGATGCTGTCATGAAAAAAGATCATGGCAAGCAATCTAGAAATCGTGGTTTCTCAAAGCAGGGGTACCCCCAAATCATCTAATACAAACCGTTTATAGCAATAAGCCAACCGTTTTTAGGACCCCTATGGCTTGAGAAACCACCAAATGACAGGTTGCTAACCCAGGCAATTCCCATCACCATGGCACTGCCTGGTTGGCGCCCCCCCGCCATCGCCCCAAGATCCCCACTGAGCTGTACCAAGGAAGTGGTCGGCCAAAGTGCCGATCATGGCATCCACCGCCACATGAGCGCCGTTGGGTCCTCCACCGATCAACCCATACACCAAGCGACCAACCGACCAAACAGTTCAGACGGGCCGCTTGAGAGAATGAAGGCGACTAAGCAAACAAGTGGACTGGTATCTGTTGAGATGGCCTTGCAAACAAGTAGACTGGCATCTTTCGAGATTGCCAGTTGAGTTGTGTGAAGATGGCAATACACAAGGAATATATAAAATGCACCCACGTGATCCAACAAGATCAACAAGTGAGATTGCTTCAGGTCGCACAAGTTCAAGTACAAAAAGCGAGGCGTCAAGCAAGAACTGAAAGTGTCTTGCAAGTGGGTTCCAGAAAAGACCGGTGTGTATCATTTCCGACATTGATGAGCTGCAATATCTAATCAGTGGACAAGCCTGGCCATCCAAGTACGTGAATCTATGGAGTGCTTGCGACAGCAGCGCACCCACCTACGAGTGAAGTGTGGAATGATCCTCACTGACCGGTGGATGGCCACGCATCTGGTTGCCACCTTGGATGCCGATCGATCGGATCGAACCGTGGTCGAGCATAGATTAGTAATGCAAAAATGTTGATTATGTACTAATCCAATATCTTAAACACCATTGATTGTGTACATTGATTATGTACATCAAAAACCAAAAAGCTCATAATTGCCAAAAGGTGTGTACAAAGAACCGACCCAACACCATTGATTACCCTATGGTGAAGTAACTTTCTTTCTGTGCCGTCTGTGGGCTTAGCCCGCGGGGTAATGGTGAAGTAACATGGCAATGGAAAATCCTCCATAAATGGATGAGTTCCAAATTTGGGTTTTCCTAACACATGGATTCTTTTCCATCAAGCCATGTTAGTTTACCAAAGGGTAATCACCAGTTGCTAAGCCTACAAACATGGGCAGTCACCAACTACTAAGCCCTTAACCATGCTTAATCACCAGTTACTAAGCCTATAACCATGGGTAACCAACAGCTTGACCCTGCTCAACCAACCAATCAACAGCTCAAGCATCTCGCAGCACAATACGCCCATCGTCCATGGTCCTCCTGGAGAAGGTTTCGTGTCCTGCGAGGCGGCATCTTTCGAGACACCGTTCCGAGCCCGTCGCTTCCTTTGCAAGCCAAGGACATTCAAAATATTAATATCATATCTATCTATAGTAAAACTCTAACAGTATAACATATATCGTACATGATAAAAAATACATAATACTTACGAATAATGAATTGCTAATAGTAATAAACTCCTGTTTAATATCATGAAACATTGATTGACCAAAAAAAAACATATATTTCAATCTTTATCATACACCCAAAGCCATGACTCATTTTTCCCAGCAAGGATGGATACGGCACAATACTATCGCTGTTTTCCAGCTAGGCAAAGCTCAAAACGACCATCTGAATGCTCCAACCGCTTGAAGTGGTAATCCCATTGAAAACACCTGCGCAGCGGTTGATAGCGATGGCCCTATCATCCAGTCAAAACACCTCGCGGCTCATTGCATTTCCCTGGTGGGTAGAGGAACTTCTCAGACCAGAATGTTGACATTTCTTTTGGCACGTGATTTCCCAGGATCCAACGACCAAGAGCTCAGGTCACAAGAGGTATATGAAGATGTTGCAAATTCAAAATTTGCTCTTGTCAATCTATACATCCATGTATTCAATTTAATTATTTGTGTATCTATCGATCTCCCTGGAAAAAAGGATGTGTGTGCCTTGTCAGGCACACCATGTGGCGACTTCTAGAGCAGTCACGCTTGGGCCCAGCTAATAACGGGGTCCTGGGAAGTCACGACATGGGAACCCAAATCCGTCAAAAGCTGCAGCACACGAAGAGTGTTGTTCTCCTTTGCCGAGAATGGGAATCCATGCAGGAGCACCTGCAAATGGGCTGAATTTGTGGAAACCCATGACATCCCATGACCCCGGTCATGGCCCATGGCAGCCCTAAGGCATCATGATATATCATGATCATCAATGGTCAGTCATGGTCAATCATGTGGCATTCTAAACGGGCATTATATAAGCATTATGTGACAGTTTCAACCCCTCTGAAAATCCTAGCAAAACAACCAACAATCCCAAAGATCGGGGAAAATAGAACATGCTTAAAACTCAACACCACCCACCAATTGCGTTACACACAGCCAAAGATTCATCCGAACCATTCCCTTTCAAAGATTGGTTTCAAAAGAAGAATCTGGGCATTCTCGGCCACATGAACCATCAGGTTTAAGAACTAGCAGGAGTTGTGGTAAGAACGGTTCTCCTTCAGCAACAAATCAATCCAAATTGAATAATATGATGTTTGGATGTAAAACTTGTTCGACTCAGTATGATCAGTGTGACTGTCATTCTAGCTTGACGGCCACGATTGGGCTGAATAGCCATGGCAAGAATGGCCAATCTTATGGCCTTCTTCTGGCTGATTTATGTCATCTTACGCCTATAGATGCCTTTTCAAATCTATTAAGTTCATTTAGCCAGTTTACTCACAAATGGTTTTGCCACGGCTGACCACGGCACCATCAAGAAATGTTTACCAGGTTCAAGAGCCAAAATCATCCAAAAGTTTATTCAGCACTTTACGTTAGTTATAAAATTGCTGACTTGTCAGCTGTCATGAGGAACCAGTGCTGCATGGTGCCATGGCAATAACCAGTAGTTCATCAATTAGTTGATTCTCATCAAGTGTTGTTGATCACTGGTCACTTATGACAATAATATCAACGATTCGCCAATTGAATCATCAGTTTGTTCACCAGATTTATGTTTGACTTATCACCAGTTGACTCAAATATACCACGAAATCAAAAGAGAAATTCACCATGAGCTTTGATTAATTAATCTAAATCATAAGATAAATTCACCACTACCCATGATTAATCCCTATTGTTGCTAGCTATATCTACTTATCCACCGAATTCCATAGAGATCCATCATGGTGATAGTATCTATGGTGATAGTTATAACTTAATACCATCAAATCATATCTATTACCAATTGGTGGTTGAACCACCCCTATGAAAAATACGCTTGTCAACCAACCATTTGTTAATGATTTCAAGTGGAAAACTCCTTGATTCATAAAAAATGTTGATCAAACCACCAAGCAGGTGATCATGATTCACCAACAAATCATATCTATCATGATTCCAGGCATCACCAGGCCACATTTACCTAGCAATCCCATGGTGATTCACCAACAAATCCCACCAGGCATCACTGGGCATCACCAGGGTGACCGGGTGGGGGCGGCCTGGGCCTCCCTCCTGGCCGGCTCTCCTGCATGCTCTCGGACGCCAGGAAGGTATCGGGCACACGGCCCCACCTGAGGCGTAGGCCAAGGATGTGGCAGGCGCAACCGGCCAAAAGGGGATCATTTTGGAGGTAAATCTACGAAATGACTAGGAAATGACTAGGAAATGTCTAGGAATAGGAAATGTCTAGGAAATGTTTAGGAAGATGTCTAGGTAGCTAGAAATCAGGAAGTATAGGAAATATATGGGTCATTTTGAAGGAAATTATTGGTTAGAATATTTCCAGATAGAGATTTTGTAGATAAAAGATCTCCATGTAAAATGAAGGCATGGGAAAAATGTATCTTCAATGTTGTCGTATACAATTTCTTTACATGGTATCCCTATACATTAGATTGGTAAATGCAGGTAAGTATCAAAACATATGCCGTATGCCATACATGGAGATACATGGAGCATCTGGGACAACGATAGGAAGTGGAATTGCTAAGTTGTATGCATTCATTACATAGCTATAGTGATTATGTAACTAGAGCAATGATGATGTATGGCATGTGAACCTATGGCAATACAACCTGGGCCCGGTTACACCGGCTATAGCTGTTGGCTTATTCACCTCACTTCGCTGGGGTAAAGTGCCCAACAAGTCTAGCCGGCGTGGATCCACCTTGCCTTGTAACTAGGTGGGTATATCAATGAACAACTATCCACTGATGATCTGGCCCTCAAAATTGCCATCTTCAATCGGCACATCGTCAGGTCTTCCTGTTGAACTGCCTTTGCAAAACCAGGTTGCAAAACCGGGGGAAAAGGAGGCTAACGAGGAAAGTGAATGAAAGTGATATCAAATAACAGTCAACGGAAATACTGTATATAAAATAGTCAAAAAATCACCAACTATACAGTGAATGTGAGTGTTATACTGCATTGCAGGTATACTGTATATAGATAATGCACAACCGCAAACAATACCTGCTTGGTGGTTTCAAGCTCTATGAAAGAAACGCTCGTCAACCAACTACTTGTTAAGAATCACTCGGGAAAATAAAGAGGTGTAAAACCACCAGTCAAATGCAGTATATATATAACATGAGGTGCATCTAGACAGCTGAGCAATCCAACAAACGGCTTTGGTGACTGTTGTTGGACTGCCAAAGGGGGGCCATCACCAACAAAACGGGAAATGACCAGCCGGACAGCCGGTATTTTCAGCGAAGAAAAACAGCGAAATGCTGGCAAACACCACGAAGACTCGGCGAGAAATCACAGGGAAAATGACCAAAAGACATACAGAAATAGCCCAAAAGAATGAGGATATAGCATCCATGATGAATGTCTGCCCCAGCAGCAAGAGTGGGGATGGAAGCGCCGAACGAAACATGGGTCCACGCGTCCAAGCTTTGTCTGGCTCCAAGTTTCTCAAGGGCCAAGGATTGTATAACTCGTATGTGTAAGGTTTGCTGTTGGATGAAAATGTGTAATTGATGGTCAATCTATAGGTCGGATGTCATTTAACTAAATGTAACTCACAAGCCAAGTGGTTCGATTATCATTTAACTAATGATTTATATGCATATCATGCAACTTATTTACTATATTGCCGTTTAATCAACCATATTAAACCCCAATATCAATAAAACCCTAGTGGTTTGAGAATTGGTTTCCCAGGTTCATCTTCCCACCCCCCGCCTCGTCCGGAGACGTTGAAAGACGTGGCGCACTTCGTTCACGAAGATCCTCACGATGCTGGTCTCATTGAGGCCTCCAGCGAGGAAGCGCAGATGCAGCCTCACGAAATCGGTCAAGTCGTGGCAGATATCAGAACTGGATATGCTTCGTGTTGTCGGACATCCAACGGTTTGCCATTGGTGATCAATCATTCACCAGCTAGTTGATTGATAACCACAATGACAACCAATCAAGATGTACCAGGCCTTGGGGGCCATTCAACCAACCATCAAAACCTGGTACATCACTCAACATGTTTAAAACCTGGTACATCATTCAACCATAATGATCGCAATGATAGCCATTCAACTATATGTGATAACCAGTGGATTCACCAGCTAATTGATAGCCAGAATGATAACCATTCATAACCAATGATAATCACTCACCAGTTCGTTGATCCACCAGCTAGTAATCAGTCATAATTGATAACCAATGCTTTGGATCCAGCAACATTGAGATTCAGAATGAACAGCAAATCCTGTTGCTAGGCACGTCATCTGGCTGAAGTGTCACCGCTCAAAGACACGGCACTATGCCGAGATCTTTTTCAACATCAAATATTTCCAGCTAGTTTGTGGTAAGGGGAGGGACTAAATAGCTAAAAAATAGTGGAAAAACTATATGTTGGAAAAATATCAAGGGGAAAAACTATGGTGGAAAAAAAACCTTCGCAGATTACATCAGTCATTCATAAAGATTAAAAAAGGCCTTCCATGGCATTCCCAAGTTTCCGCGCCATCATTCGCCGTCGCCTTCACACCGGAACAGGTATGGTCGCCTCGGCAGTGACTGGTGCCGTGCAGGGTTCCAAGCAAGGGATGACCATCGGATGACTCCGATGCGGCGGAGAAAGGATCATGGTCAGATGGTGGTCAACCAGACATTGCTGATGGCCATATTATGGTCCATCAAAGCTGTTTTTTTCATAGGTTTTCGATTATTAACGACGGTTTGTAATTTTATCATATATCTTATAGTTTTGGTGGGTGATAACGATTCTTAGTCTATATCAGAATGATTCTTCATGATGATTGGTACTGGCTACTCAGTAATTCACCTTTCCAAAAAGTAGCTTGAACATCCAGCAGGGTCAGGTTGCAAACTGTTCGGTTCGGAAGTGCGAAAGAGATGATTGACACATCACAAGTGCCGGATAGTTTGGGGAAAGAGGGCCGCTGGCTACCACAGTGATCCTCCCCACGGTGGTTTCGCCAGTGGGTGACATTCGGTCTGGAAACCAATCATCACAGACCATGTGCGTCATTAGCAATTGCGTTGGGCATTCTGATGGCTGGGGCAAATTCCTGCATCATTTTGCAGTTTATCCATGCTTATCCCCTTAGTATACTTGCTTCCACCATCCCTATCACAGGTTGGCCGAAGCCCCGTGCCAATCACCCTCGGCCTCCCAGCATATGAATCGCCAGGAAGGGCCTTCGAAGCTGCCCCGGCTGCCGCTCCTCTCCACCTCGGTGGCTGCAGGATGGAAGACGAAGGATTTTGGGTTTCCAATTCGTGAGGTTTCTTCTGGGCTTCCATGGTCAGAGCATAGTAAGTATGGGTTTTGCCATGGTTTCTTGCAGATGAGCATGAGCCTACCAATGAACCAACGACCATTGAGGAATACCAGGGAAAATAAAACATCTCAACCAAACCGCCAACCAGATATACTTGTCAACCACTTGGAAACCAAACTTGTCAGCAACTGGTCACCTTCAGCAAACCCCGTCAGCCGTGGGTCGTGATCATGGCTGGAGACCACCCCCTAAAGAGGAAGCAGCAGCTCCCATCCACCGAGTTTCACCACGTAGCACCACACATCACCATCAACCTTTCCACACTCGGATCTTCACATCACTGGTTGGTGGCCTCAACCCCATACTAGTCAAGCAACCAGCCGTTTGCTAAAAGGGAAAATGCAAATGCCAATAAAACCACCAACCAACTAGTTACTAGTTGTTAACCCGCTATGGTCCATGGTTGCTTATTATCCCCTATTATTCACCATTATTAATGGCTATTAACCCCTATAAAACCTCTATAAAACCAAAAATATATTCATGGCTCTTCACCCCCATAAAATCCAATTCACCACATGGTGGCCCTATCTCGCGGCTCAGGAAACCGGGGCCCCGGGCTCCCGCGGTGAATGCTGGAAAAGGCTAGGCGCTGAACCTCATTTTTGCTCCCGCGGGAGCTAAAGGAATGTCACCC
Source organism: Symbiodinium kawagutii (assembly GCA_009767595.1). Lineage (NCBI taxonomy): Eukaryota > Dinophyceae > Suessiales > Symbiodiniaceae > Symbiodinium > Symbiodinium kawagutii. The sequence goes on along the minus strand of VSDK01004196.1, from coordinate 161,371 downwards.
GGTGGGTACCGGGAAAGCTGCAAGCAGAAAATGATGCAGATTTTTTCGATTTGTTCGATTTTTTTCGAATAACTCGTGGGTTTTGTGAGGTTACGGCCGATGTAGTTATGTTACTACCGGTGGGTTGAAGGTATGTCACCCAGTGGGTTGATACCAGTGGGTAATGAGATTAATGAGTAATTCTAAAGGCAATGAATTACCTACTCATCATGACCACTCATTAACCATGATGCCAGGTAATGATTCTTGAGCATGACTACTCATCATTGACCCTTTTTTTAGCGCCATCCATTCAAGACCCTCTCTGACAAAGCGAGATCCTTGACCATTGTTGACCAGCACTTATTACCGACCATCGTCAACCATTATGACTAACATTTTCTAACCCATCGATTGATCATTGACCATGGCAGGTAAATCAGCGGACAACTCTCGGCATTGACGTGATGGCCGATGGTGCTGAAAGCACTACGCCGGAGCTGAGCTGTTCAGGTTGCTACTGCGCCTCACTTGGTTGAAGAAGTGCATGTTGAACCTTGAAATATGCAGCCGGTGGCAGGTTGAACATGGATCCTCAGGGTGGATTCGTGGCCCTGATCCTTGTCGCCCCACCTCTGGAACAAAGCGGAAGTTCCGGAAGAAGTGGAGGTGATCCTGTCCGTCGTGCGGTGAACTCCACGTGGGACCCGGAGGTGCTCACGCTGAGCCGACTGAGTTGGAGGGGCCACAAAGGGTAGATGTAACGATGGGAAAATCTCGGCTCTTGGCGACTTGCATCTCTGTTTGGTGGATTTAACCCCTATGAAAAATATTCAACCAACCAACCATCCAAAATATCTGGCAAAAAGAAACATTTTTAATTCCACGAACCAATGGTGGTTTCGGGTAGACCCAATATTGTTGTTGGCCATTGTTTCTAAAAATAAACCACTATATGCATTAGTGGTGATAAGTTAAGTTATTATAAGTTATAACCCTTGTTGATACTCATAATAAATAACAAATGGCTGTAACCCCGGTAAAACCCCCTATAAAACATGCCTTACCCTTGCGTTCCACGCATCGCCCCAACACCTCGCAGTTCCGCTATGCTCCGCTGGTCCTCCCAATGATCCCCAAGATGGAGGGAGTTCACCAGCGCCATGAAAACTAAGCACCTGGGGCGCAGCGAGGTGCGCTCATGGCTCCCATGGATACCATGGACAACTCTGCTGGCTGCCATGGTCCCGGACCAACCAACAAATATGAGTTTCACTCATCCCAAATGCTTCACCAAAACTGGCTTGAAGCTAAAGCCCAGCAGGAGAATCATGGACGATCAGCTATGCCGGCAGCACCAGCACCAAGTCGTCAGGACCCCCTACGCTGACGTTGCGCTACGCTGCGGATCCAGGTGGCGCCTGGTCTTCGCAAAGCGCTTCGCGATGGGCACTAAGCAACTGTGCTGCCGCCAGGCCTGCAGCACCGCCACTGGCCTGGAGCCGGTGAACGGCCGGTTGTGACCAATGATAGCTATAGGAGGAGGTGGCAGTAGTGGTAGTAGAATGGAATAGTAATATATGTAGTGATATAGTAATTGGAATGGAGGTGGTAGTAATAGTTGTAGAAGAAGTAGTAGAAGCAATGACTAAACAATAACAAAACAATATTATAATCAATTATAAGAGTAGTAAAAATAGACTTTCACTCATGATGAACCCATCTTGCTACAGTAGAATGCATCGGGGCCCATTGCACCATTGGAAGCCTTCGATGAAGCTCCTGCCATGTAGCTGACTCATGGTGCCCGCATGTTAGCAACGCCATGGCTATAGAGGGACCTCAAGCTAATATGGTGGTCAGTACCCATTCCCTGGGTTTACATGGGCGCACGGCCTCATGGCCATGGCGAGGCTAAGCAGCAAGAACTGGAACCGTCCGGCGCCGTGGTCAGGCTACACTGCGCCGTGTCGCACTTGGATATCTGATCAAAAAACCTCCTAACAAGATACGTTTAATCATCTATCTATACAACATGAAACGGCAGTCGCCCAGCACTTATCTTTACCAAGGCACTGTCCAATAATTGGGGGCTACACGTTGTAAAGCCAGGGGGCTACACAATGGTGCCATACAGCAGAAGCAAATGATCCCGTACTCTGAACCATCTCAACCATCATAGGTGTGGACTAATCTCTTGCCAGCCAATATTGACAATCATGAATCATGATCAACCATGATCCCCCATGACTGGACGATCATGGACCACGACGAAGCACTACTAGTCATCCGCCAATGTGAACAACGACTAACCGGTTCCACCGCTCACTAACCATGATACTACCGCTGTTCACCAACATTCACCACCAAGATTCCTTACCAACCACAACTAACATTACTAACCCATACTAACCCTATGTTTGCCACAGTTCATCCCTTGTTGTTGGTTGCCTCATTCCCCACCTCGACATGTCCGGTGCCAGAAAGGGTCGATCCTCACAGGACCTGTCTGCGTTTGAAAGCTGCCCGCATCTCAGTAGGGCAAACATACACGTATCGTTTACAGGTTGGCGGTTGCAACCCCTATTAAACATTTTAAACAGCCAACTATTCGTTAATAATTGCAAGGGAAAATAAAACATGCTTCAAACCACCAGCCAGTTTACATTCATATCACCTGAAATGATTACACACAAATATGGAGATTTAAATAAGATATCATGGGAGTATCCCTGGTGGCGCAACTAGATACCCAGCTACAACTTGGGGTACAATATGTTGATTCCAACTAATCCCTATGTCAAGTCCAACTAGCCCCCAACACACTACACATCAACGTTGGTGGATAGATATCATGCATAGGACCTCCAGCCATCTCCAGCCTCCGAAGATTCCGGTGATTCGACATTCATGGCAGACTACCCGTGGCGTCTGAGAGTTGGATTGAAATGCCAACTCTGTCTGGCCAGGGTAAAATATGGCAAGTTGGGTCAAGCAGTTCACCAACCAACTAATAGGGGATAAGTTTACCAACAACTATGGGGAAAACAATGGTTAATGATAGGGGAACCGGGGGTGCAGGGTTTTGACCCATAGCCGTATCAGAGGTGTTGTATTTCTGTCGGTGTTTTATGGTAGGGAGACACTACCACCCTGCCGGACCCCTTTTGTTGATGAGACTTGCGTGGAGGTTCACCCAACATGGATCATCGATTCTTCACCAGTGAGTCATCAAACGATTGGAATGCTATGGAATGCTACTTGTTTGGTAGCCTTGTGATTGGACATCACGGCATGGCTCATGTAGCTACCAAATTCACCATTTAACAATGATTCACCATCAGCCACGGCTCACCATGCTCAACCGTCGCTAACCAGAACGACCCATGGCACAAAACATGGTTGACCCCAGCAGGTTTTTGAGTTGGTGGGTTATTTTGGTGGTTTCCCAATAAAATGATCATTTTTGGCGGGTAGTTATTGGTTACCCGTCATGGCGTGGCCCATGGCTTCCAACTGAAAATTTTGATTTGGAACAATTTCTTGCCACTTCGTCGTCAAGCGATTACTAGGCCCCCCCACTGGCCGTACTTCTTCAGAAGCCTTGGCGGCATGTCCCTTCAGGCTTCGTGGTGGGTACCGCGGTCAGGATGGTCTAGTGGTTGCTGCCAGCGAGTTGATTTTGTGGGCTCATGTCACCACGGTTAACCACCAACCATCATTAACCATGAGTAAGGCATCATGAACGATGCTTGATCCTGGGTGAATGGTGCTGGATTAAGGCTACTAACGATTGATGGGGCTGAATGATGGTTAATCATGGTCAGAGAGGGCTGGTGATGATGGTCAATCGCGGTCCACTGAAGGTCTCCGCAAGATACAGTAAGACTGCCCCACAAAAATGCTCTCCCAACAGTAGTGAGCCCACTGGATTTTCCGCACCCTGGATTGAAGGCTGATGGTAGGCCAAAACCCGTGCCAGGCCAAGCCCCGACTTGTTCGGTGAACAGAAAACAGTAGGCCCATATTCATAAACCGTGCAGATAACTGCAGTAGACTCTGCAAGCAAGAAACTTACTAATCAGCCCCCGTCGAATTAAATTCAAAGGTATGACGATTTTCGATTAATCATCATACGCTAAATAAAGCCAACTCAATCCCAAAACCAATAGTATGCCTGCCCCACGTAAAGCTAAACTTTCAGAACTTTTTTGGCTCCGGGGTGTTTCGGAACTTGGGTTACTGAATGCAATTCATGGCTCTTCCTTTTCAAGTGTTCATTAGATTAGGAAGCAAATTCTATTCCATTCGTCAGCTGATCAATACATATAAGCAACTGATTAATCACAAATCACTCAACTATTTATTGATCCCTCAGATTATTAATGTTCCAAAAGTGACCTTTTACATTTACCATCCCCTGGCACAAAAAAAAAGCACAAAAAAAAACATCAAAAAACAATCTGAAAGCATTTCATCAAGGCCAGTGCCACTAATTCATTGCTGGGCCTAAATAGAGCTACTTAATGGGCCCCACCCCAACTCCAATGCTAAGCAAATCCGAAATCACATTCTGTATTATTGATCAATTTAGAAAACCAATAGAAAATAAACATTCTGTAAATCAATCCTCCATCAGAACTGCATCAATTCCAATTTTTTCCAAATGAAACGCAACTGCTAGATTCCTGGACTTCCATGGGCTTTCTTGATTTGCATTTGAGTCTTCCTTTCAAATTCTGCCAAAGCAACAATAAAAACAGGCGTTGAGTCACCGCCCCCTCAAGTCGATGCTTAGTTGGTATATCCCATTTGAATCTTCCTCATTCTCCCCTCTGAACATCTATTAGCCAGCTCGTCAACCGTATGGGTAGTTGAATCCCCTGTTCTTGTTGGTTATTCCCCCTATTGTCAACCATTCACTTGTCTAGGCTTTAACTAGCTGTAAAGGCATATGGCTTCAAGCCACGAAGCCACACCTAAGCTAAACTACTTGCAAACACCATTCACCAGCTAGTCAACCCCAGAAGCTTCGTTGATATCCACGGGTACCAGGGGGAACCACGGTGGCAAGCTGCTACCGGCAGCGGACCTCTCCCAGCTCTGCACCCAAACGCTCTTGGGGTACCTGGGAGCGGCGCAGCCGCGATCTCCTCTGCGGGTTGATCCATAACGATCTATGTGCGTATCCTATCAGCGAATCACTGCCTATCTATCTATCCATCTGTCCATGTATTTATCTAGATATCTATCTATCTAGCTATCTATCCGTCTATCTGCATGTCTATCTAGCTATCTATCCATCGTCCATCAATCTTTCTATCTGCAGGACATGCGCCCACCTGCCTCTTGAAACGTTCAGTTTTTGAGGGCTTATAAGGGACTGGGAATGGCTTGGCATCAATCGTGAATGCTCAAGAGAGCCTGCTGGCAATAGCTGCTGTGAGGCTAAATTTTGGTTGATGATGGCAACATGCAAGCTGCAAAGATCCAAATAATGATCAATTTTGATAGTGGCTAGTGATCAATCATGTCTAACCATGGCCAAAGATCCAAAGAGCTGATTTTAGTTTATGATTACGGCTAACATGATTTATCACGATGTATCATGGCCGATAGCCATCAAGAATGACTGAGCATGGCGGACACTTTGTTTAATCATTTGTCCTGAATGACTTCGTGGTAAACATTGTTTTTATGGCGTGGGTCAATGCCCTGTACCGCTGGCAACTCTTCCCTAAATGAGCCAACTAGTCTTTATTGGGATGTTCATCTACCCCTTTTTTCGGATGTTTGGCAGCATCAATTGCCACATGGAATACATGCCCTGGACCACAGCAAAAAGCACAGCGGCAAGAATGGTTCATAACTAGTACTGACCAGTAACCACTATCCATAGTCATAAATCAACTATTCTCAGCTAATAACTATTGGTGAACTAACCATTGATTCACCATTAACTGACAAAACATCGGTCAACAATTCATGAACCATTAATATAAAGCTATTCATCAACCATGTGCCAACCACTATCAACAAACTAAACAAAATAGAACTAATTGAGCATGAATAAATCACAAACTAGCCTTTAAGGAACCATTGATAACCATTAATTAATAAAGCATGAACTAGCTCATTTTAATCAAATATAATTAATGCATTGATTAATTAATTAATCCACATATCAGTGACAACTAGTCATTGACAAACCATTAACCAACCCAACATCACAATGTACAATCAACAACCATCATTAAGCATTGACGAACCATCAGTTGACCATTGATATCATCGATTCACCACCATGTTCCGCATTTTTTTCAGCATGATTACTCTATCAACTACTATTTCGATAGAACACTGCTGACTCCTTGGCCTCCTTGGCTCCCCCTGGTTCTAGAAACATGGTGTAGCTCCTGGCTACCCCCCGGGCATCTAGGGATACCCTTGGCTGCCAGCTCTCCCACGGCGGCCACCCCCTGAGCTAAGCGGCTTGATGCCCCACCATTGGCCCTCATAGGCGACGTCGCCACGAGCTCGTCGTTCATAGCTCCTGGCGTTCCAGGATCTCGGTGGGTGAAGGCGGTAAGGATGAAGAATGGCGGGAGAATGGTGGGAGAATGGTAGGAAAATGGTGGGAAACTGTGCAAAGCAACAATAGTTCGGAATGCCACGGTCCCTTGCCATTGTTCAAGTCTGGGCTGGGTCTAAGGGTACTGATCAATTGGACCACTCATGAGCAAATTTTTGAGGCGTCCAAGGACATTCTGAAAAATATGAAAAAAACTGGATGATTCTAAATATGTGTTTTTTAATTCCAGGCGCTTGACAGGTTTGGAAGACCATTTAAGGCATGATTCTTGAAGGTTTGAAGCAGGAAAAATATGTCATGCTGTTCATCACAAATGATTTGATGCCATCTAGGTTTACCACCGTATCTCGATATGAGGTGTTGGTATTGGGAGGTGAAAACGACAGTGATCTGAAGAAATTAACGATACTCAACATTCCTGCGCAAATGTTATTGGATTGTTTGGATCTTTTATGTGTTTTTCGATTTTGTGTTTGTTTTTGAACGTTTTGGATGTTTGGAATGTTGAAGAATTTTCTAGATTTATTTGGATTGTTTTGGAACATTCTGGAACTTTTGGATTTGTTTGAATGTTTGGATTTTCTGTTTGTTTTTGATTTCTTTTGAACTTTTAGATTTTTTGGAACTTTTTGGACTGCTTGGAACTTTTTGAATGTTTTCATGTGTTTTTTCTTAAGGTTTCGAACCTTTTGGGCTGCTTTGGAATTGTTAATTCAGGCACTCTTGGGCAAAAGAATGCACGCTGGCATTCAAGAATCTGAGAAAGGCTGGAATAAATTCATGAATAGTTTTGGAAAAAGTAGGGGTATGTCAGAAAAGAAATGTTTTTTTTCATTTTTTTCCCTGAAGGGGAAGTCAGAGGCTCCAAGATCCATTGGGAAGCCTTCCTGGGCCAAACAAACCAAACCAATACTAAAAGACTAGCTGATGCTAGTGGCTTTGGGGGGCTGTGGGCTGTGAGGAATGCTTGAGTTTTGGAATGATGCGGTTTTCTTTGGTATGACTCCGAATATTTTGGAATGATTTACATTTTTTGAACTCATTCAGAATGTTTGGGAATGATCCGGAAATTTTGAGAATGTTTTGGATTTTTTTGGAACAAGTCTGAAGTTTCCAAAATTTCCATGTGTGGACTGGCTTCTCTGATGAGCACTGTAGCCCTCCAATGAGTATCCCAGGGGTCTGGCTTGATCAGGCCACCCAATCACTCTATGGGTAGTTGAGCAGCTGACGGGGTTGGGGTTTGAACTGCCATTTGAGTCCATTGATGGCAGGTACCTCTTGACCTGACAAAAATAATCATGGCACAAGGGATGGTGACCAGCCATGACCAGCCCCTTTCTCAGCAAGCTTTGCAGGCTCGTAGGGTTGAACCACGAAACCCCCTTCCCCAAGAAATTGCGGCTGACTTGGCCAACTCACCCCGGCTATGAATACAAATTGAAATGGCAAGCAGCATGCAGCTACCAGGCAAATGGCTAAGGGATCTGCACATATCTGGGTCCTGGTATCTTTGAACCACGGTTGACAAGGATTGAACCATGGCTGAGAAGGATTGAACCATGGCTGATGAGTGTTGATGACCCTGTAGTAGAGTTAGTACATCAACCTGGCAATGCAACAATGTCGGCGATCTACCCCGGGATTCTCCGATGGCAAAGCCCAAGCCCCAGATGCCCATTGTGCCGCGTCCCCCAGTGCTGTCCAGATGCCCATCTTGTTGAAGGTCGGCTTTTCGTAGAGCCCAAGCGTCAACGGCAGCGCGCCGTGTTCTGAGCAGCTGTGCAAATGTGAAAAACGGGATCAGCTGCTTAGTTACTACCTTTTCTGCTTCTTGGTCTCAACTGGGCTGATCTCCTACATATGCAAGTTCCCTTTTTGGCGTTTTTGGAATCCTTCACGCATCTCTGACCCACAGGTGCATCTGCATACATACGTGTCAACGGATGAGATATGACGAGATGTGATGAGATCCCTATCCATGATCTGAGAACAGTGGTGAGCCCATCCCGCCACCGCCGAGTATCGCAGCTCTTGGAAATGGTCTCGAAAGGGCCCAGATCTTGGACCACTGACCTCGTGCCGCGATGCCCTGCCCTCCCTCCCTCGTAGTGTTGGGCACAACAGTCGCAACTCAGCAAGCAACAATGGCAGGTTACAGGGCATCTTCGGCAACCAAGGTGGACTTTCCAGGCCTTTAGAGCTCCCAGCAGGTGCCTCCAATGTCTTCAATGTGCCATTGCCACTTTCGCAGGTGCTGGGCCAGTGAAACTCCTGGTGGCGCGAACTTTCGATCTGTCATCAATAAGTTTGCCAATACCCATATGGCTATGGGTCAATATTAAGCAACCAATAATGACCAACAATAATAAGGGAAATCAATGGTTAATAGTGGGGGAACCAGGGGTACGGGGTTTTGACCCACAGCCATATCCAAACATGCCTATTATGTGTCGGTGGCAGGTGCAATCATGTGTTTCCTTCGCACTGTGCACAAAGATATCTGTATAAACATGCATCTGTAAATTCACTCCATCAAGCAAGTGTGGTAGATGGACCGATGGTGCAGTTGGGCGAGTCAAACAACTTGGAGACGCATCAACCCTGCACAGAATTCGGGATTAGATTTGTATCATGGATGTCTTTTTTTTCAAAATGATGAGATTCCTATCTACCATCTGGTTTCACCACTCCCGGTAGCTCTTTAGCTCCCCTTTAAAGGGATTTAGAGATACCCCTGGCTCCTTAGCTCCCTGAGAATCACCAGCTAGTCGTACTGGTACGCTATACACATCATTTTTCTCGCTAAAGGCGCCCATCACCTCGATGATTGAGTTCCTGGATAAAAAAACACGGCCGCTGACCGGGCGCAACAAATGCCACACGGAGTTCCAACCACGAGGTACCTACACTGACCATTCCAAATATTCCAACATGACTTGGGTCGTGAACAACAACACTTTTTTGAGGGATCAAGGAGAAAACTAATAACAGGATATCATGATACTAGATATGTGGCTGTGGGTCGATACTAACCATTAATCATGGGGGATAATAACCAACAAGCTATAGGGAAAACTAATGGTTATGATGGGGTAACAAGGGGCCCCCGGGGTTGTGACCCACAGCCATGGGCTTTCACGAGCAGTAGGACATCCATGGTGAGTGCACCTACGGAGGCTGGTGTCCTTCGCGATAATGATGTCGATGGCGAAGGCCTGGTGGTTGCGAAGGGGTCGGTGAGTTGGCGATGGATAGTGATGGTTGATGGCCAATGGTGATTGATAGTTCAATGAACTAACCATGACTAACGGTTGATAATGATTCTGACAGTGATGGCTAAAAATGATGGATAGTGATTTATCATTGATAAACTGATTAATGGCTAATGGTGATTCATTAATAATGGCCATTATAGCGCATTATAGTTATGATGGTTAGCAATTAGTCCTAAATCATTGATGGACCATGGTTAATACCACTAGTGATGGCTAATGGCTGACGATGGTCAATGATAAATGGTGGCTTCATGGCTGGCCAATAATGGCTAGTCATCCATCGATGAAATGGTGAATGATGCCTGATGTTTTAGTGATGGATTATGGTATGGTTCATAAATCTTCAATTCGGTCATCGGTGGTGAATGAATAATTGGCTACAGAATCGCACTCCCCAGTAATGCAATAAATTGGTTGATAAGCCATTGAAGTATTAGTATAGCATGCAGCATCTACCATAACTAGTGGCTCCCTAGTTCCAAACCAACTTAGTAGTGGCCAAGTCATGACATAGCACGAACATGGAGCTGTGTACTGAAACCTCCCATGTCCCCATCCCGCATATATCAACCAAGCATTAGCCAAGCGCATTACCGATGCATGAATTGGTTCTTGATGCTGAAATGGCTGGTGAATGGTTACCGATGAAATGGTTGGTGAATGGTTACCGAACCATTGATCAACCATTCACCAACCATTCCATTCTCATGACTAGCATTTGATTCGAAGCCTCCTGGTAGCTCCAAAGCACTCCCCCATTGAAAGGCCCTTTAAAAGGCAAGCACTGGGTATCCCTGGCTCCAGCTCCCTCCCAACCACCAGGCAGTGGTGATAGCCCCCAAAAATCATCCATTCATAATCATTCACGAACAATAAACCGTCCATTCTTGGGTGTCCCATATCAATCGTATTTTGAAGAACCACCATTTCTATATCATGAACCATCCATTAACCAATGGTATAGACATAGTGAATTAATGATTGGTGAATGGTCGGTTTATATATAGTCTATAGTTGGTTATCTATTTCTGGATGGCGGTTCAACCCCTTGGAAAAATACTCGTCAACCAACTATTTGTCAATAATCACTATAAGGAGAAAATGTGAAGCCAACCACCAACCAGCTAGTCGTTTCACCACCATGGTTGCTCATTATCCCTCACTATAATTCCCAGCCATAAGCACCAACTAGCAATGTGGATTCCATGGGATCTTCTATGGCTACCTATGGCCAATAAAATCTGATCCTGGTTGATGATCACCAAATGAATCCACCATCCTGTCTATTAACCACTATTAACCACTATTAATGGATGGTTAAATAATAGGAGATCATGTTCTTCCGCGCCTCCGCCAGGTTTGCCAAATCAATGGCTGGCTGATCTCCCAGGAGCGGTGGCAGAAGCAGCGCTCGACCAAGGACCTCGGCGCCGGGCCCACGGTACAGCGACGCGCCTGGGGATGGCTACGGCTGGATGTGCACCCCCACGGCGAAGCTAAGTGGTGACGGTTCCCATGGTTTCTGGAGGGTTAGTTCATCTACCAAACATAGGGCGTAACCATGGTGAACTAACCCCAGCTGCACATCCAAGTACAAGTTTTGGATGGGTTCTCTGTGGTTTATTGGCCCCTGGTTTTTTTCTAACCTGGCTGGCTGGAAAATCACCATTTTGATGGGAAACCCTGGGTTTTCCAGATTGAAATGATGGATTTTCCATTGCCAGGTTAGTTTACGAAAAGGTAACCCACTTGTAAATAGGAGGGTGCCACTCTTTTTAAATTGATGATTTGCGGGTTTTTCTATGGTTTCCGATAGCTTTCCGACGCTCAATACCGGTTATGACTAGTTATTGACCGCTAGTTTCCATCATAGAATGTACAAGGTGGAGCCCCCAAACGTTATAAGGTGGCTAAGAAGCCGTTTGACTGCAGTTGTATCCCAGTCATGGTATTTACCCCCTAGTTATGTTCACCAACGACTCGCTAACATTTTGGGGCCCCACCTTGTGGGATCATTAATTACTGATGACTTATGGCCTGACCGTCCACGGTTCGTTGCAACTATCATAGTGATGTGGGGCCCTGTGGGGTTTTATTTTGCTATGGCTATCTATGGCTACAATTCCACATTCTCTAGGGTGTTGCTACCATACTTATCATTGTATAACTTTCTGGCCTGGGGGTCAGAAAAGAAACACTGGGGTGCAGCTTTGGTTGTGGGGGCTACTCTGTGCTCACTATCCTGGTTTCGCATGTGGCCTTACTTTCCATATGATACAAAGTGGGCTCCCAACCACTTATAAGTTGGTGTATAACTTATCTTACTGGGGCTAACTACCAGTTATAGGGGTTATAATCCAACTTACAAGTGGTTGGGGGCCCACCTTGTACTCATGCAGTTTTACAATGTCTGTACGGTTCGGAAGCGATTCATCAGTTATGAGAACATTGTATTGAAAAAGTTGTCATAGAACTACAGTTTCAGGAGACCCGGAGATAGAACTATGGGGAAACCATTCCAGGGTTCTCCAGGAGGGATCAAAGATAAGGGCAGCTAGAGACTTCGAACCAACCAGAATGGTTGAGTATTAACAACGTTCGGGCCAGAAGAGTCAATGGATTTGCTGCAAATGCTGCCGCTGCCATCTTACAGGGATAAGGACACGCAAATGTCAAGGGTTTTGGGGACAGAGTTCTCAATAAATGAGCTGGTTGGTAGTTTCAACCCCTATGAGAAAGCTTTAGTCAACCAACCAAGTGTCATTTGTCAATGATAGGGAAAATGAAAAATGCTTAAAACAATCAACCAAATGAATCCAGCATTCAATCAAGATCATCTGAAGGGGGAAACGTCACGGCGGCGCACAACTATTCCCACCATTCCTGCGCTACACCGACACCGCAAATGATTTCCCACACGCACCAGCAGTCACGGAAGTTGGGCTTGTTTTTAGTGCATCAACTTGGGATCATGCTCTGATTGGAGATGTTGGCAGCATGCAGCACCCCCCTAAAGGTCTAGCAAGTATCTGGCTTCCTCAAATGGAAAGGGGCAGCCAGCTACAGGGTAGAACACAGAAGCGGCGGGCCGCATCAAACACGCCGTGGCGGCCTTGGCAAGGATCACAGAATCGTGCAAGGATTGCAGAATGTTCCTGGCGCGCTGCCTTTTCAGGGGTAGATCCAGCTGCCTTTTTAGGTCGACATGTTTGATGGTAGATGTGGCTGTGGGGATTTCTCAACGTAGGAGTGACCCCAAATCATCCATTAATAGTCATCTATATTATATTGTTGTAATTATAAGGCAGCTATTTTGAGGGTAACCCCCATTTTGAGAAACCCCCATAGAGGTAGATCACCACGGTGAAACTCAGCGAGGTGCGCGTAATCTCTCATGATCTCCCATGCCTTCAATTTCACATTCGCCAGGCTTTTAGGAACCTTTTTTCCCCTGAACGTCACTGGTGGTTTCTCAAAATGGTTCAATAGCCAATACAATTACATGCATGGTCAAAAATTGATGTTCATTAGCAAAAGCGATTGGTATTGCATGATAACTGGGGGATCCCCCATGGCTTTCGAAGCCACCAACTGGACGATTGAAATTTCGCAATCGACCATGATCTAAAAATCAGAGGCAGAAGACTGCAAAGCGTACTGGTGCGAGGTCCAACACCATGGACTAAATTATGATTTCTAGTGGTTGATATGGTGATTGATGGTGTTTAATGGTATAGATTTGGTACAGTATCACCTAATAACTAGTGGTTTCTAGTGGTTGATATGGTGATTGATGGTTTTTAATGGCATAGCATTGGTATCTACTTGGTACATGATAGCTCAATCATGGTTGACTGGTTGGTGGTTTCAACCCCTATGAAAAATATTTGTCAACCAACCATTTGTTAACAATTACGAGTGAAAAGAAAAAATGTTTGAAACCACCAACCAGGCTGCAAATAGCAGCCACAAGGGCAGCAAAAGCAACAACAAGAACAACAACATGAGCACAACCATCGCCACCACTACGTGACCATGGACTGCAACCACACCAAGAAGAACATGAGCAAACGCGCAACCAAAACAACCACCAATAATAACCACACCAATGACAACAACGCTACCACAAGCAACAGCAACAACAACAACAACAACAACAACAACAACAACAACAACAACAAACAATACATTCTTTGTGGTACTGCCTCATGCCGGGTCCGCCAAAACCACCAGCTAACCAACCGAACAGATATCCTGACACCCCACTCTCCAAGCTCAAGGTTTTGCTCTTGACCAACTATGTGCCCATGTATGCCGCAGAAAATGCCCCGCGGCGGTTGCGGGATAGCCATCCAAAGATAGCCAAACCATGATGAGTGCTGGCTACCACAGTTCAGACCATGCCCTTTCTTCTCGTCAAGACAATGGGTGATACTGCAGCAACCACAATTTCCATAATCGTTCTTTGCTCAGCACGGAAAGTTTCCTCTGCAACCCCAAGTGGGCCTGGATAGAACGATGCCAAAATACATCAAAATCCAACCGCTCTCCCTTGCAATTCCCTGATTCCCACTGCGGGGTTCAGGACCCAACCCCATTGCAGCAGGAAGATCGACCATCATCAACAGCGGAGCCACAGGATGGCCTTAGCTGCAATCATTGACCCACTGAACCGCCCGAGCCGATAGGAACACGATCTGAGAGCGCCATTCCTCGGGTCCCCCGTTGTGGCGGCTACCGGTGGTTGCCATCCAAACTGATCGCTGGCTGTGAACCAATGGCAATCGAAGACCATCCGTGACAATCCCAAATATTCCGTTTCACTATGGCACCAATTTGAAATGTTTGACCGCAGTCCAATAGATCAGCAGATTGGTTTCTCCAACTGCCTCAACTACGCGAGGGATGGGAGATAGTTTTACCGCAGAAAAGGTAGAATTCTGAAATGCCAGGCCCCGAATAATGTAACTATAAACACAACCAGCATCAACCGAACCATTCTTCTCAACGATGAGATGTTTCAGTCTTCCAGCTAGGGGAGTTGGTTGACAATGGTTAGAAATGGTTCGCAAGGGATAGCAATGGTTAGCAATGGCCAACAAGGGTTCGCAATGGTTTGCAACGATTGGCAATGGTCAATCATAATCGACCATAATAATAACAATGACAATAATATCAATAATAATGATAATGACTCAATGACTAAATACATATAGTATACCAATACAGTACTATTTTGCTGGTGGTGGTGAGAGTCATAGTGGTAAATTTGTGGCTAATGATGGTGAAACATTTCAATCAGACCATCAACCAGTGATCAATGACATTTTCTGCTGGTTATGGTGGTTACCGTTCGTGATGTTGGTGCGTTTGCCGGCCATTGTCGGGTGTTGACACACTGAATAATCCCGGTGGGTGGGCAACCTTGCCCCATCCACAAAATATCCGCCAAGTCAATTTGAAGCCATTGTCCCCGGGCCCAGGCATGGTTGAAATTGTGCCGAAACTTATTTTAGATACCACTACCCAAATTCTGATAGTATCATATAGTATCATATCATATACTAGTCCCCCCTTCCTATTACATAAACCCTTCCTAATATTCAAACCTATGGTCCAAAGTGTCTTTTGATTATCCAAAGTTATGCACCAAACTATACATCAAACTTATATCCATCACTAGCAATGGTGTGATCCATCACTTATATCCATCACTTATTGGTTTGATACTTACATCCAAGAATGGTGAAGAATGGCTGATATATCCATCATGAAGTCTCTCCAATATGGTGGTTTCTCAAGTCATAGGGGACCCTCCAAATCATCCAATATTGACCACTGAGATGATCATGAGCCATCCATTTCTGGGGTTCCCTATTTGAGGAAACCACCTCTCTCTCCCTCCATCGCTATCCGAACCACCATATCATCCATGAATTTTGGCGGTTCACGCGGTTCATCCTGGCGAAACACCAAAAAAAACATCATAAATAACCATTAGATAGCCATATGATCATATTGGCTATGTTAAATATTATCAATAGCCATCATAAATCACCCAACTTGCCCTGCCTGACCAACAGCTGGGACGTCCCGCGGCAGTCTTTGGCCGCGCGATCGCAACATGATTCACCTGGCGATGGAAGTAAAGGCCAACGAGCTCTGTGGCCTCTCATAGGGACCCTGTGTTGGACCCCAAGATGAATTAAAATGGCTATGGGTCAATATTAACCAATTAATAATGGGGGATAATGACCAACAAGTTCATAAGAGAAAGAATGGTTAATGATAGGGGAACCAGGGGGACTAAGGGTTTTGACCCACAGCCAAATTGAATGGTTATTGCTATAAATGGTTAGTTACTATAAGGTTAATGACTATTCAAAGTAGGTTCATTACTATAAATGGTCCATATTGAATGATTTGGGTCCCCTATTTTGAGAAAGACCCAGCTGGACACCAATTACCTCGCTGATGTTCCAGGGTGTCCAGGAGAAAAATGATGCTTTTCCCATTGCCATTTACCAAAGGGCAGTCACCAGTTTATCATGACCAAAGCCAAGTGAATCGTTTACAACTTGCATGATGAACGAGTCAATTTAATCCATATTTTTTTCCATCGCCATCCCGAAGAGGATCCATATACGATAAATGTGATTTATATATATATATATACATATATATAGATATTTGCTCGGCTTCCTGTTTCACAGGAATCTTGACTGTAACCAGAAAATGCAAGTACCCTCCTGAAGGAAAAAGTGTGTTATCAAGCCACTATCATCACGTTTGATGCTGGAAATATCAACAAAAACCATGCGCAGGGCAGGTTCTTATGTATTCTCTGGAGATGTGCCCATGCAACATGGACAACTGGCATCTCGCAAGCGGAACAAAGTCGCTGCCGGCGTGTTTTACAGATTCGATGCAATGTGTGACAAAGCCAGTTCCACGTCTCCCAAAATGGCGGCGACGGCCCAATCCACCAACCAAAACACCGACGACTTAACAAAGTGTCCTCATGAAATCTGCGGTGGTTTGCGATGGCTTGCGGTCATTGTTGGAACCAATTGACCTCAAGCCTGAAGTAGATATACTCAACCTTTCTAAACCTATTTCTAACACATGATGTGCATGGTGATGGGCTTAAACATTAATGTCCTGATCCCCTGTGATGCGCATCGCAATAGTTAAGGAATCAACATAAAATGTCGTCCAATGTGACAGGCACACAGTATAGCACCATGTACATAAAATATTGTGGAAGATATATTCACAACATGTTCTTCTTTGCCTGCGAGCTCCTTGATACTCCCTGTATGCCATAGGTGTGTGTGTGTGTGTACATCTGTGTGTGTGAATGCGCATCTTGATGCAACACAAATGCCCCAGTTTCCTTCAGTTTCAATGCCAACAAAAGACGCGCAGTGACACAAACACACAAACATCGACATACAACTTGTGATATAATGTATCCTAATGGATACCTTCTCGCCAATCATAAACCCCAAACAAACCAATGCAATTAACAATACTATAATACTTTATTATCAACCATCCATCTATTATCAAGTATAAACTCTTATGATATCTTTTGGTTACCCACCATTGTTAACCACAAAAAACTACCATCCAATGTGCTGGCACGGGCACCCACAGCCTGTCCCCGCTGCCTCCCTGGATGCAACAGTCCTTGGTGCCCTGGTAACACGACAGCACCTGCGAAAATGACTTGGGGGGTCAGCTGGGAGGGTAGCTGGGCTGGCTGAGGTTAGCTCAACTTAGAGTGGAACGATTTTTTTCCCATCTCAAGGAGCTTATCTGGGCCAAGGCCTGTCTCATGATCAACTAAGTTTGATGTGTAAGGGCGAGCAGCTTGGCCACCAGGGTTGAATGGCATCAGCAGCAACGACTGGTGCTTGTGGTCTGGCGTTGTCATACCTGTGTGGGTGTAATGATGTCAGAAGTAATGCTCTAAGGGTCGGGAATCGGAACAAAAATTCCGGGGTGCAGTTGACGATGGAGAAACGAACATCATGGGGAACCCGAGAAATGCCAAGCTGCCAGGTCTACCTGAGTAACCAGGTGAGAAGTGTGTCATGAAAATGGATATAGCTCCGCACTAACAATCAAAAAGCGATAGCATTGCACCAAAGTGACGGTGCAGAATGCATGTGACTTTTGACGTCGGATGATGTCGGGTTTTTGAGTGCATAGCAGAGGAGTAGGTCGTCACAATGTTTGGGCATGGACCATGACTGCTGCGCCCAAGACTTTGGTTGGGAATGCTCTGGGATGCTCTGGGTACGGACATTGTGGTGTTTCTATCCCCGGCCCCTGTTGATTTTGTTTGGCTTGGGTGTGCCCACAAGCTTTGGAAATTACCAGCACTCATCATCGATACTACCCTCCGGTAAACTAACATAGCAATGGATTTTGACAATATTTTAAAGTGAAACCCACGGAAATCATAATTAATGGTGGATTTTTCATTGCCAGGTTCGTTTACCAGAGGGTAATCAGCAACCAACAATCAAGTAGTGGTTAAATCTACCATCAGCTGCAATAACCATCAATTAAGCATTGATTACACAATCATCCATCAATCATTCATGAACCATCAAATAACCATCAAGTAACACCATCACCGACTACAAACACTCGCCCAGTCAGAACCAGGCCTCAATCCCAGATGTAGGCGCGGCATCCTTGGTACTAACCAATCTGAAGACACGAAGCTTATCGACAGCATAGTATCAGAACAAACGCGAACAAATCAGCTTAGACTTAGAAAAATGCCAAAACCAAAAAAAACATGCAAGAAATACAAAAATGCATGCAAACACCATCAAACACCAAGGTTTCATTGGCGAAGTTGCCTCTGAGTGCAGGTTTCTTCGGTCCATTCATCTCTCCCCACTGGCCCAGGTTCCCGCACAGCCAGGCCGGCCAGGCCAGCCCAAGCAAGCCACCATGGCATCAATGGAGCTTGGTGCTGGTTGGTGACATGGTGAGATGGGTCGATCCAGGAGAGACAACAAGGGCTGCTCCCCAGAAAACAGCCAGGTTCCCTAGAAAGACATGTATGGAAACGATCTTTTACCACCAATTTTGGTTTGGCGCACTCGTTTGGAGGGACCGATTTTCAGCTTCGATGTTGGAAGAAACCCAAAGCGGTCTGGAGGAAATGCTTTGCCTACTTGTCAGCTAGCGGTGGTATCACATGGGCAGTTTCGTATAGTTGCCTCACATCTTTGGCTGGGGGCTCCCATTGAGGCGCTCCTCTCGTTGTCTTGCTAGATCCATAACCATCACCAGATACAGCCGTTGCCTTGCAAAAGATGGCCGGTCAACAGTTGGATTTGCCGTTAAGAACTGCAGCAATCACTCATCTATAGCTCTGCTTGTCAGCTTGTCCAGCTTGAGATATCGTGCCGTTCTGTCAGTGGCGGTTCTGCACATTGTTCGGCCTTCCTGGTTGGCAGTAATCACTGTCAACGAGGACGGGAGGAGCCATGATGTATCTGTGCTTTGGAGGCTTCCCGTGGTTTATGGGGACCTTGCAACCAACACCACCTGCACCGAAAAGTCAGCTACATAAGCGCACTGGTGGAATGCGATCCTGCACGCAGCACACTGGTAAGTATACTTCAGTATACGAAATCTTGAGAAAATCTGACAGCTGGTGTGTGAGGAGATGGCTTCTAGACCCCCAAACAAATCACCTTCTGATGGTTCCTATTCCATCCGTTGAGCACATTTAGAGACTGTTAGCAGCGGCAAAGCACAACAAAACAGAGAGGTACACCTTGCAGATCCTTGAGGGATGCTACGAGTAGCAAACAGCAATTGATAATTGGTTGAGCTTTCTTGGGATTCTACTGATTGCAGGAAGTCCTTCTGTGCTGAAGTGATCATGAGTGCGGTTTAGACTCTTGACATGAGAATCCCAAGATCAGTCAAACAATGCCGGCAAAATGGGAGTGATTCTGAACCTCTTTGAGAAGCAAACCGCAACCGAAGTTCGTCGGGCAATAACATAGGAATATTCGTTCAAGAAGCCGTGTACAACATCGGCGTTGGATGGATGGCGTTGGTGACTTTAAAAACCATGGCTCCACCTGGATGACTTTTCATGGGATGTCATGGGCCACATGGGCCAGCTGACCCGTTGGATCCTTCACGCTGGTGGCGTGCCTCTGAGCAACGTGGCCCTGCGCCGGTTGGATGTACCCGGACACTGCTGATGTTGCTGCGGCACAGAGTGGTGTGGTCATGACTCTTCATTGGCTTCTCTGCTGTCCCGAAAGAAAAAGAATGATTTAACATGGGTGCCATGGTCAGCACCAAGCAACTGTCCCGGTGTGAGCGCAGTGCTTAAGACCCCCCCAGCAACGAAAACATCAGAAGCTGTACAGGCCGGTCTCTTTGGACCTGCGTTGAAACACGAGCCCATTTGGTCGCGTCCAGTGGGAAATTGAAAAAATTGATGGCCAAGCAATGGTAAATGAATGGTTGATAACGATTCAGGTTTCGTGTGATTTGAGGTCTCTCAAACCTGTGGCCGAGCATTGGCATGTCTTGGAAACGGGGAAATGATATCTACCATTTTCCACCGACCTCGTCAAAAAAATAATCATGGATTCACCCACTGGTGTATTTTTGGCTCCAGGAACACACCATCAAGCAGTAAGGAACAAAAACAGCAACAAATCAGCGCATGTTTTGATTGGCTGGGCGAATTCAAATCTTCCAAAAACATGCCAAAGGGCAGCAAAGCGCCCCAGTGGCTCCAACCTACGCCAAACAAACTGTTGATCAACTTGGGCCCCCACCATCACCATCGTCATCATCATCATCATCATCATCATCATCATCATCATCATCATCATCATCATCGTCATCGTCATCCAAATCCACCTGCCGGAATGTTCACCCCGGAACCCCTACCTACACAAGGCGGCGCAATTTCTTGTCAATTTTGCTCGCAAAAAAATGCAAAAGGTTTGAGTGGACTTTCCCGGAAACTCAGTCGATGGTCACAACTTGTTCGGCGGTAACAATAACCGGTGATGGCCTACCGCCAAAACAACCGACCTATACCGAGCTTTCCCAACTTTCCCAACTAAACATGGTCACTTTCCCAAGTTGGTCAACGGTTCAGCCGCCCCGCCCCCCGCCTGGTTTCAATCTGCAACCGGTGGACCAGCCTCAGCGCCGGCGCCCCGGGATTGGATGACAGCCTCCCCCAAGGCTCTTTGAAGGGCTGCATTGGATACCTAGAACTCCTGAGCTCCCTTCCTTAATTCGCCAGTTATAATCGTCAATAGTCGTTGATGATGGTTGGTAAAGGTTGGTAATGGTTCATTATGGTGAACAGCTTACAGAATGGTTAATGATGGGAAGGTTAGTAATGCTTCATAATGGTAAATTCTACTGTTCGTATGGTTTTGCAAACCCTCGTGCAGAAGCGCAGGGCTGTTTGTATGATTACGGATGGTTGAAAAATGTTGCCAAGCAATGCATATCAAGGTATCAAGATTAAAGTTCATTGTGAAGGCAGTTTGCCTGCTCACACTGAATGCCTCAGGAATAAATTATTTGCACCATATAGTAGTTCACACTGAATACATATTATGGGTCTTAGACGGTCTTAGGGAACTTCCGTGATATGATAGTAGCCATTCGGACCCCCCAGACGTGGCTCAGAAGCAGCCCCTTGAGATATCGCCGCAACACCCCAGGGCTGCTTTTAAGCATCGCAGGTCAGTTGTGTCAGCTGACACTGGGGGGCGTCAGGCGGCAACGAGACGCGACCTAGTGCCCAAACTCGTTGGACAGTGCGGTCACTGTGAGGTTGTGCTAGCCACTTGCCGGAAGACATGGCACCAAACCATGCGCAACATCATTGTGACATTGCGGCTGCCAGTGGAAACTCGGTGGGCTGCACCACTTGAAACTGGGAGAGATGCAAGAAATCATTGATGTCACACAACTGCTGGCGTTCTTCACTAGCAACCATCATGAATCATTTTTGTTGACCAGCTGCTTGATCATAATGGGTTGTGCCAGCCCCTCTTGTGCTATGGAAGGTATCTTCCGGTGATCCAACCTGGCTGGCTAGATTTCTCTCCCTCTCCATTGTCATCACAATCAAGTAACTTGGGAATGGTCATTTCCATTCAGCCACTGAAGCGTATCCGTGAAGCTACACCCCCATGGCTAGAGCTGCAGCTGTGCCCTCCCAAAATGGTTGCCTTAGTAAACCCTGAGGGTTCTGACCTGGGTGTGACCCACTGTCACCATGCCATGGCTAGTGCAGCCCACTCCTTAGCCGTAGCTCCCATGGCTTCAAATCCGTGGCTCGGGGCTGGCAATGGCCTCCACGAACCGGAAACCGCTTTTCAGGCCTTGACATCACTGGGCTACCCCTCGGTGGGGGATCCACGTTCCTCGTGTCACCGACGCCTTAAACTCCTGACCGTATCAGGTGCTGAGCAGCGGATGCGGACTTGCACCAGCAGCTGTGCGGGTTGCTGAGGTGAGATGGTGACCCCAAGAACTAAGCCATAACCCCATGTTTCGACAAATCACACTGCCCAAAGTCAGCTCCTTCATGCTCAGCACGGGTGGCCAACAATTTTGGCCATTGCTTGTCCTACTGTCCTACAATCCTTCCAGCGCCAGACATGCAAACCTTGACATCCGTGACTGCGAATGACATGCCAAGCGTCTTAGTCCCCTCCCCAGACCGTGTAGCAACACAGAAAACTCTCTTTCTTGGGTCTTGCTTCGCCGGGAAAAGTGGAGCAGAAATCCAACCCATCATCAAAGTCCACCAGCTAGGGCGGATATCGACCAATCCCGGATTCCTCCCAATATCAAACACCCCCCTCATCAAACATTGTTGTACCGGGAGGTGTCCAAAGATCTATTCATTGTCAGATGTTCCAGTTGGGGTTTTATCCCGGAAGTGCTGTGGCTGATTTGCTGGGTGATCATCCCGCATTGCCAGCGCGGAGCTGCTATCATCCAAGAGGTAGGTGTTTGAAATATATAGTGATTCCTGAAACAGGGAACCTGGATGGCTTATACTGACTCTGACAAATGATACATAGTCAATAAACTGGATGATAACTGGAGGTTCCCCTGTTTGGAGAAACACCCAAATTGTGATTGATGCCTACCATCATCGTTGTCGCTACCAGAATCATTCTAGACCACACACATGGATGGGCCTGCCAATGCCCGGTAGAATTGCATTTATGCACATATACCAGGTGATATGTGTGCACTGATGCATCCGCCAATCCAGTTCGAACGGATCATTGCGAAGAAAATCTTGAGACCCTGTACGCCGATGTACGTCGGTGTTCCCAAAGAGTCGGCCGTGAGCATACTGACGTGACACCAGTTGTCTGGCTGTGGAAAACTGTCTGGCTGTAGCCGAGGGTGTCTATAAAGGATTGTATAGTGCCGCTGGAGTGAAGACAAAAAACGAAAAAACGGACTCTCGAGTAAAGCTTTACATGATTCATGGAAGTTTTGGGTGTATCCTGATTGCCCGACAGAGAGCCCAGCTTCATTGAAAAAAGCTTCACACAACAGAGCTTGGATCAAAAAGAGTGGTACCATAAAGAGTGGTACCATTGCAGTCCTAGCTGTGCTCAGAAATCGTAATTCTTTGAAAAAACAACATCCAAGTGCAGTGTAGCTAACTTATATTGTTCATAGTCAACTATCAGTGTATACTGGTTAGCTCACCAGAAATAATGATTCAGAACGTCCACCAAAGGGTGACGTGGCAAAAATTGCCCATGCCGCTGGACAAAAACATGCAGTTCCCATGAAAGTCAAACATATGTTGCCCTACTCCATTTCATCTAAGACCATGGATCTTATTGATCAATGCAACCCAGTATTCCCAGTTGACTAATCATGTTTTAACCATCAAAGCACCATTAATCAGCAACCGATCAACCATTCACAGCCAGTCCTAAATCTCCCTCCATCAGCCATCACCGTTCATCAATGAATCCACCATCATGGATTAGCCCACCAATGACCAAACATTCATTCGCCACATTACTTACTTTTCAACACCTTGGTGGTGAGGTTCTGGCACATCTGCACTGGCGTGCCGGTCCGGCACGAATGGCTTGGCCACATTGGAGACTGAAGTTCGTTAGTCGCAGCATTCCAGCAGTAGAACAGATTCAGGCGCAGAGCCATACCTATGTTTGTGCATAAATATATAGCATGCCTGTTTTTAAAATGTGTTGAAATTCAATATCTGTGTGCAAGTCGAAGAAGCTGGTAAGCGCGTACTTATGTAATGTTTGCATTTATATTTATATGTGCATACGTGCATGCCATGTATCCAAATGTGTGTGTGTGTGTGCGCCCATGCTCGGATAGCTTCAAACAAACCAAGCAACCAAATCTGGCACCTGCTACCTGAGAGACCTATGTGGCTCCCCAGCGTAGCTTTGTGGTGGCCGACCCATGATCAAAGACCTACGTGTACGCGCCGTTGCCAGCCATCAAAAGTGGCCAAGTAGCCTATATAAACCAATGCAAACCAGTATCACCCATAGATAACGCATAACCAGTTTATCCAGTGTAAACCACTATAATCAGGTCAAGATTCGGTCAAATTGACGCAACTTTCGCCCATCAATCCCACCACCAAGAGACCAACGAACCTCTCGCAGCTTCGCCACAAAATTGTCCACAGCGGTCTGGAAGACGAAACGCCCAACTTTGACGAGACAGGAACTGCCAGACCCGCCGTGAACGACGTCACACCTTCGAATTGGAGGCACCAAACCACGACGTCGCAACGCCGTCGCGACCTTCCGACGCCTCGCGTTACATCAAACTGTTAGGGGATTCCACGGCCGTCATCTGTGAGGTTTGGAACCACCAAGATGTAGGATATATAAATGAAACCAGCCAGTTGAACAGTTGTGGGAGTAAATGGGATATAGTGGGATATCTGGCAGTTTCTCAAAATAGGGAACCCCAGGTGTCATCCAATCAAAACCATGTATAGCAATAAACCAACATAAACCAACCATTTTATGGGGTACTCCCATTTTGAGAAACACCCTTAGCCAACTCAAATCAACTCATGACCCTCCGTAACCAATAAGATTGTCTTCGTTGCCCTAATTCCTTGCAAATGTTCAGAGAAGACCAATGTTGACGAAAACGTAGGAGCACAACCACGGTTTTTATCCCATGACTTCTGAAAATCAATGTGTGGATATAGTAGTTGGTTTGACCACGTGCTGACTAATCATTGCGAACCTAGGATTAGAATGAGACCTCCGGCAACAAACAACCCCCAATGCTTCGGAACCAACTCCTCCCGATGAGCGGAGAAATCCCACTGCTTAAATTCACGCGGCCAGGCACTCGTTTTGAAAATGTCTTTCCAGGAGAAGGCTGGCCGCACTGTGCGCCATGAAAAAGGAAGCAACCAGTGGACTGACCAGCGTTTTGCACAACGGAAGTGTAAGGCTTCTCTTTGGATCCCTTCTGGAAACAAAGCCCAGTAGCATTCTCACCATGGGTATGAACGAACAAATCATCAGTCAGGGCAAAAGATCAAGTTGGGACAGTTTATGGTTGTGCAAACTCATGCAGCTCGATACTGACAATAAGTTAACATCAGTAAACCAAAGCTCAAGCAAAGGCAAAAGCTGATATCAAAGCATGCGAAGCAGTTGCCAGATTTGCAAAAATGTCGGATTAGCAAATAAAAAACTCGTTGGTGGTTGACCCCTAAGAAAAATATGAGTATACCAACCTTCCATTTGTTAATACTGAAGGGGAAATAAAGCACTTCAATCAAACATAATCAAACCACCAAGCAGAAAAGAATCGCACCGGCTCCAATAAACCAAGGCTCTGGGGGGCCATGTCCAGCCGGATCTTCCAGTGGATAGGTGGCTGTAGGTCACAGCCAAGGTCACCAAGCGATCGGTCACAAGGCCCACGGAAAGGGCTGCCCAATGCGGTGAGTCCACTGCACTTGCTGAATTCGGTGAGGGCTTGGTGCAGCAAATATCTGTGGCTTAACAACAACCACCCTCTCGTGCAGCAAAGAATTCTCGCTACGCACCTCCCACACTACACATTTTAGCTGTCCTGGCGGCAGCCGAGAGCTCCACATGAATCGCCAACTCTGTGGATGACCAAGTCCGCGCTTGTCTTACCCTGACCCACAACAGAGGTTGAGTGATGAAAACCTTCAACAGCATCTAGCTGGGCAAAGGGGACTTTTCCTGCAAAACACATGGCCCTTCCCGCAACAATTTGTGATTCGGGGTGAAAAACGATGCAAAACAAACCATCTATGATAGGTTTTTATAATGTTTAGTATCTGTAGTTGACGATGTTAATCATGGCTCTTGATGGTGAATCACTGTGAATAATGATCGTGAAGGCTGGTGGCTCATGCTTGACAATAGCTTGTTGATCACCTCACACCAGGTGGCCGAGCTTTGCTAACATCACACCTCAGAGGTGCTGGTAAAGCTGGCGTCATATGGGTAGCCCGAAAAACCAACAGTTCAACAACTTGGTAACTTGGGACCCCAACTTGTTGAGTTTGTCCACCCAACAGGGATCCAGGTGCGCTGGGACAATGTGAAGGTTGGGGGTGATGGTTCGCCCTCGGCCATGGATCTACCATGCTCTACCGATTGGGCGAGCTCAGCAAATGCTGATAGCAATCGCTTCCGAACATGCAGTCTCTCCCGGTCCCTCCCACATGTCTTGCCAAAATGTTCATATCTTCACCAGTTCTGGGAGGATCGACCATGATTTTCATCGTTTTGTTTTTTCCAAGTGTTGACTACTTGACAATTCCGGACCATCAAAAAAGCATCAAAAAATGAATTATCAACTGGCTATGGGTCAGGGGCCCCTGTACCCCGGCTGTTCACATCCCAAACGTGACTGGTCGTCACTGGCACTTGTGATCTTCACCTGCCCATTTTTGGGATGGTTCATACCCATAGCCAACTGAACACATAGCAGTTACACTCCGGCAAACCAACGTGGAAGTAGAAAATCCACTCTTTACGGTGGTTTTGCTTATCTTTTTCCCCGCCATCTCCACGAGTTACAGCTGAAGGCACGGTTTTATCTATCAACATGGTGATTTTCAGGTTCCAGGTTTGTTTGCCAAAGGGTGATGTTTCATCTTCGCAGTAGTTCACCACATTAGCCATCATGTACTGCTGGGTTACCACTTCTACAAGAACGGCCCCCAACCACTGAAGTAAGTTGGGTTCTAGCCCCTATAACTGGTAGAAATCACCCTAGCTGGATGAGTTATAAACCAACTTAGTTCAGTGGTTGGGGGCCCTTGGTTCCCCTATCATTCACCATTGTTTTCGCTATGATTCTTGGTTAAAACCCCCTTTTATTGGTTGGTTCATATTGGTTGGGGGCCCACGGCTGGAGGATATCACCTGCTGGGACCGTCCCTTGTGCCGCTCCTGTTGCGGGAAGGCGAAGTCAAAGTCACCTGGTCACTGGTGGCTGGGAGTGGTGGAACCCCAACAACTGTGGCCACGGCAACGTGGTATGACTTGCGGGGCCCAACGCTACAGAAAGTGGGCCCCCAACCACTGAACTAAGTTGCTTCGTAACTACCCAGTTACAGGGGTTATAACCCAACTTAAAAGTGGTTGGGGGCCCACCTTGTAGAAAAATACGGAGTAAAAGTGGAACACCTTTTCCACTGCAGATTGTTTCGTTCAACTTCGTTGGTTTCCTGTCGTATGCTTTCGTTGAATTTGGGTGTGATATCCAAATGAGGCCAAGCAGTGGGCGATGCCAATTGGCCATTGGGGCCATTGCACTCTCAGGCTTTAGCTGGGATGTCATTGACTTGATTCCACGCCAAAAAAAAAAAAACAGGGAAAACTGGAAGAAATTGACCAAACTTAGTAGGCAAAAATCCAAAAAAATCCAAGATTAGAACTCTCTATATATATTGATGGCTTAAGCTAAGAGCCGCCCAGAGTGCCTAGTAGGTGGCCCGCCAGGTCTTGCAGGTCGGGGTGCTAACCAGCTGGGTGTCATCACCAGGCCTATTAGATCCTATTATATGTGCGGGTGAACCATGTATGCGTGCATGGTTGCACGCAAATGGGCATGATATGTGTTTAGAAAATATGCGTATCTTTGAAACAATATCTGTGCGTGTGGGTGTGGATAAAGATGTACCTAGATGAGAAACAACAACTTGAACACAAAAACTACTAAGCAATAAACTACTTAAACAAGGTCGGCCGCAGATCTAGCTAATGTTGGCTCACGGTGTCCCCCTCCAGTTTGACTTGTTGTCTGCCAAATCCAGTTTTTCCTTTGACAGAAATGTCTCTACCAACATGCTTGCACCGGGGCGTCAACCAACATGCTGCTGTAGCTAAAGTGCCGCGAATCCAACAAGCTTACCAAGCCGTACGTGTCACAAACACCGGTAATTAACACCAGCAATGACTGCTCCACAGGAACCCGTAATTCGTAAGGCAGGACCGGTCCACACAGGCACCTTGGATACCTCGGGTGTTGCGTCACGCGCGAGCGATTGACCTGGCACCACAGAAACGATGACGCGACGCAACGATGCGTAAATGTAAGAATGGGGACCTGCTAATGGTAGATCCACAGCAATTAACCACCGTTTACCTGCTCACTAGCTGATGATTTAGCATAAGGGGTTTATCAATATTCATCTATAAGGGTTTACCTGCTGATGATTTTTTCTATAACACCATGTTTGTCACGCTATCATCGTGAGAAGCCACGTTTCTCCAGGCAGGAGTTTTGACTCCCTGTCGCTCAGCTTTTCTTCGACCATCGTCGCGAGCGGCGCGGCCCGGCACCGCTCGAGGCGCTTGAACGCGCGGGTTCCCGCGCCGGCGCGGGGTGTCCATCGTCGCGGGAACGGGGCGTAGGACTGGAGGTTCAGCACCTGCAAGGCTGACGACTCAAGCATGATGAACCGCTTGGCGGAGGCAGGTGTTGTTAATGGGGAGTGAGGAACCTATGGTTGACCAATAAAGATGGCTCAATGGTTGGTCAATGTTGGTCAGCAATAGTTATTGATGGTTAATATAATACCCAAACATTTGTAGTGATGAAATTGTTGGTTGCGCGGCTTCTTGCTGGCTCATGATGGTTGATGGGGACCCACTGTTAGTCGCCATGGCATCCCAAGAAGTTCATGGTGGGTGATATTGGTCGACAGCGGGTTAGTAGGAACAGCCAACACGTGCCGTTCCAACCCCGGGACCGGTCCGTGATAATCCTCTAGAGGGTCAAAATGTGCAATTCTCATCGTGATCATGGTTGACCATGCTGATGCTACCACTCAGCAAAGAGAACACTGTTAGTACTGCAACTATGTTTGACCATCATGAATCACTAAGGAAACATACACAACACAGCAATTCATCAAGGCCGTATCCTCGACTTCCTCATCTTCCGCCAGTGGCTGGCAATGCCGAAGCAAAAATGCTTGATAGAGTTCCTGGAGTCGGCCCTCAGACCGTTGACTATCCAGGGTGTGCCCACAGTCTATTTGGTGTGTCACCCGGCGAGTTACCACTTGTGCCAAACATGACTATAGTTCAAAGGCTTGTTGACCAACTTAAAAACTAGAGGGCCCAACCTTGAAAAAACTCGATTGTGACGATGGCACGCGCTTCATCGTTGGGCAGCGTGAAAAATCTGATGGGATCTCTGTCAGTCCATATTTGGACGGACGTTTGTATGAAAAACTCTCTCTCTCCATCACCCAGGGCCGCTATTCAGTGTGAATATCCAAAATTGATATCATGATCTCATGCGATCCAACAATGAAAACTATGGACTGATCACGTGATAGACATCACGTACTTCCTGGCACTTGCGATATAAAGCCTATTGATGGCTACCATTGTTGGTGGTGGTGGCAAGCCTGTCTGCACATCAACCCAGTTCTTACACGATCTCCAATCCCCTTCGTGTGAGCAACACACCATCATTCACCACGTTTATTGTTGACTAGCGGTCACTAACCATAATTGATCATCAATCAAATCAACCCAAATGGGTCGATAGTCATCATGAACCGTCATTCATCATGCTTAACCACCATTAATCCTGCTTAACCATCCCTAACCATGACCATCATCAACCGTTGCTAGTCACAACTCCCCAACGCCTTCCCCCAGCGCCTGGTGCACGACCACCACGACCGCCACGACCACCGTCGCTTCGTGCCGTCGCTCAGAAGGGTGTCGCAGCAGTAGCTAAGCCCACGTCGGAGTCTGCGGAGTCTGCGTGGGGTCGAGCAGGCGACCGCCTTAGCCCCAGGAAAGTACCGCTACGGCGCGGCCGTGAAATGATGAGATTCATGGGTTCAATTCGGGCTATTTAAGTTATAAGTGAGTTAAATAATGTATTATAGCTTTTTGAGTTTTAATAAGTGAGTGAAATGATTTATATACTATCTAAAAGTTATAGTACGACTGAGTGTTGCTAACATGTAGATACTTGTTACTCCTTGTGACTGATTGTTGCTAAATTACGAGTTGTCACTGAAAAAACTAATGACATCTCAAATGAGATTGATAAGTGGCTGAATGAGTGTTTGCTGGTACTGATGGTTGACTGATAGAATGAACACGTAGCTGTACATGAATGTGTGCGGAACCCAGTAAATAATTGAAATGTATGAACATGCCTGATTATAAATTTTGAAAACAAAGGATTCCATATGCAACTACTATAGCGGTGAGAGGGTTCTGCAACCCCATACTTTTATCCTCTGGGGCATGATCCGGAAAAGCACAATGGTTGCAGTACCATAGGAAAGAAAACAAAGCTCCTGTCACCAACTCAAGTAGCTTGTTACATCTTGTAACGGTAACATTTCCGGAATAGCGAAATCACAAGAAGTAACCTTGGAAACTGAACTGAACATAAGTGAACCATATGAACCAACAATGGTTGGTTCCAGCCATATAAACCAACCATGGTTGGTGCCCACAACCCCATCACCCAAGCGTCGTTGCATCCTCACCGTCGCCCCGGCATCGTTCCAAGGGTCGGTTGCCACAGGGCCATGCAGATCCCTTCGTCCTCCGCGGCTTTCGCTGCTCGATGGGACGTTGTTGCCGGGACCGGTCCCGGTGCTGCGGCGCCCGCGTTGTCGCGCAGGGATTGCAGGGAGGCATCGCCTCGTTTTCGACGCCGTGGATGGCTGGTGAAGGATGGGTAGGGAAATGGTAAGGAATTGGTATATAAAAAATAGAGACAATGAAGATTTAAGAATACGATCTATGCGCAAGAAATGCTTGGCATTGGCAGACTTGGCTTTGATCTAGGGAAGAACCCAGTTCTTGGGAGGTCAATGCTTCCCTCCTCCGTGGTCTCCAAGGAGAAGGTGTGACACCCAGCCAGAAAGGTGGCGCCATGACAAGGATGATGATGACGATGATGGTGATGTAGACGACGACGACGACGACGACGATGATACTATAATGGTACTATAACCCTTGAACTATCATGGCGGAATTAAAAATATGATGATGATGATGATGATGATGATGATGATGATGATGATG
Organism: Symbiodinium kawagutii; assembly: GCA_009767595.1. Classification (NCBI taxonomy): domain Eukaryota; class Dinophyceae; order Suessiales; family Symbiodiniaceae; genus Symbiodinium; species Symbiodinium kawagutii. Next base: position 129,887 of record VSDK01004196.1, on the reverse strand, counting down.
ATGATGATGATGATGATGATGATGATGATGATGATCATGATGATCATGAACTGTGAAATCTTTGACCAGGCTTCAGTATCTGGCCTTAATACCTTCCGTGAACTTAATGAACCAACCACCACTTGGACCCCCCTTGGACCACCGCAGCGCCTCCACTATCCTCTGCTGACTCAACGTCTGCAATGGACATCCTGGGGCATCATCGAAAAGTGACCTGTTTCTTAGAGAACTTGGGAGCTTCTTCCAAGATGTTCCAGCTAACAAGCTGTGGAACATGTCTAAGGTCACTTCCTTAGAGAACTTCGAACCAGATTTAACCTCTTCAAGTCCATTGATGGTTCTTGATGGCGAGCAAAATGAGCATCCATAGCTCCAAATTCCTCTCGATGCTGTGGTGTTCAATTTGTTTATCGTCATTCGAGGCAATGCTCAGCTGACCATTCCAGTGAAGCATGAAAGATAAGCGTTTACTATATAATTGGAAAAGGACTGAAATTACACATTCACCTTTGCTGCGACTGAGGATACTGATCAAGAGACCAAGGATAAATCAAGCAGCGATTGCTTCCAAGCCTTCGCGGTTTGGTGACAAGCCCCTGCCAGTTTATGACTTGATCAAACTCACATGCCGGAAGCCAGAAAATCTTCTCAAGTTGAACTCACTGTTCAATGAGGGTTACAAACAATATATTTATATGTATATACATATATTTGTTTGTTTACTTAATTACATACATAGTCAAATTCATATGCAAATTTAAATATACATCTAACTGAATGTAAAAATATAAAAATGTGTATATATATATATATATGTATATATCTATATAGAGAGAGCTAAATATAAATGTGTTGCTGAACAGCTCTCTCCCGCGCAGCAAGGCTCCGTCCAAAACCGCTATGTCTGGCGGTACTCTGCACCCGTGGCTGCTCACATGCCCAAAAATCAACCGATCCTCGACGGATTGTTGGGATATGAACTACTACCGACGGCAAGCTTGGATGGTTGTGGGGCCACGTCCAACGTGGCCATGGTTGGAATCTCCAGCGTAGTCCGAAGTGGGTGGCAGTACCAACAAAACACGATTTCAACGCTTCCGGGGCGCTCGAGGCCAGAATAGATGGCGGCCATGTAGCACACCACTGCCTGAGCAGAACAGGCCTGCCATGCTGGTGACATCGGGATATCCGGCTGTTGATAAACCATCTTCCAACCTTCCCGAGCTGGTTACCCCCAACTATGGCTATGGGCCATGGGTATGGCTAGCTTCTTTTTCTACGTGGATCCGGAATTGTTCTAGCACGAAATTAACATGCACTTACTCACGAAATGTAAGAGATCATTGCTTGATACAACACAAGTCACTTGCTCATAATTACCATTTGTATCCACGAGTTAACTCTGAATCACAACCAGTTGCTAGTAGCAAAAGTGAAAAAATCCGCGGCCTGGCCTCGCAATTCACAGCTCCCAACGGCTTAGCCCTGCCATGGGCACTTCCAACATGTGAACCACCAACCCCTGTGGTCCGCCTGCGGCCCCTCGGTGGATACCTATCCACTGATCCTGGCACCGCCAAGCAACATGAAAGGCCAAGAGGGTCAGAGATGGCGCCAACAGCCCTCCCTCCTGTTGATAGTACGCTGCCGTGACCTCAGATCTGGTGGACAAACCGGCATGACCCCTGCGGCAAACCATGACCAAGATCAGCACTTGATCAGCGAAAATGCACATTGACTAACAAATGACTTAAGGTGATTGACAACTAACTACATGCAAACAATGACTAACAAAGCTCGAGGCAATGCACATCAATCAACCATTACCCTCCGGTAAACTAACCTGGCAATGGATTTTGACCATATTTTATAGTGAAACCCTCGGAAATCATCAATAAATGTTGGATTTTCCGTTGCCATGTTAGTTTACCAGAGGGTAAGTCAATCAATTGTCCATGAACCATCAATGAACCACTCTAAAACATTATTGGATCATTATCATTGAGCCTTGACGAGCCGCCATCCATTTACCATACACCGTTCTTATCTTAGCGTGCAACATCATCAATATTACAAGGTCATCCACCACTAGCTATCCTATCATCGATCTATTTTTGTCGAATCAGCCATGAATTCGAAATGAATTGATCAATCATCTCTTGTCAAAGAACGGATGGCAGCCCAAATAGTTGGATGGTCAATGGCTAGCTAACCATCAATTAATCATTCGTTAAACCATTAGACATCTAAATCATGGTTAACCAATCAATTAATCAATTAATCAATTCACTAAATCAAGCATTTGTAATTCACCAATTTGGTTAACCAATTCATCGGGGTGGCACTTTCAACCCCACTGGAAAAATATGAGTCCGCCATCCATCCCAAATTGTGAAAATCTTAAAAATGCCAATGAAACCAGCAGCCAGCACTACAGAATAAGCGGAAAAAAATCAGTGATTTGTAATCCCTATGCATCCAGTTACCATGAAATAGTAGGCAACCAGCTGGTTTCTACCAGCTGGTTGTAGCTGGGGTTAGCTACTACAATGGTAACTGGTTGCGCACAGGGACCGATAACCAGCCAGGCCCACCAACCGCAGGAGACCGCTCCATCCCCGTGCTGCCCATGTGACCACCACGACGTTGATGGATGCCATCAGCGACAGCTGCGCTTGCAAGCGACAAAGGAGGGGCCCCCGCAGCAGCAGCGCCGCCAAACCCACGAACCTTGGCGGCACGGCGGGCTGCGCTGTTTCATGGGTTGGGCCCAGGCAAGGCGCGCACGTTTGGCGCACAGGTGGTGAGGAATGGAGGGATGACATGGGGAACTAACGGCTACTGATTAATGATAATGATATGGTTCCTGAAGATTGTGATGATCAAGATTCAGATTATGATTCAAATTTGATCGATTCACTGTTGGTTTGATGATTGGTGCTGTTGATTAATGATCACCAATGGCTACGTGATTGGTTAAATGATAGGGCTGTTTGATGAGGTCGACTATGTTTGCGGTTTTTATTGGTTGAGAACGATGGTGAATGATATTTAATCATGCTTGATAGCAGGTCAATAAGTCCCTGGCCTCCATTGGCAAATATATCCGTAGTTCAATGGTGGCTTCTGAAAATAGGGGACCCCCAAAAATGGTTGGTTTATTACTATAAATGACTATAAATGGATGATTTGGGGGTACCCCTATTTTGAGAAAGCACCAATGACTAAATACGAAAACTATTGGCTCATGACTGATTCATCATGGTGAGGGTCAACCAACGGCAAGGTTGATGATGGTTTGTATTGAGAACTGTTTATAACCTGAATACGTGTGGATCAGTCTCGACAACAACCTCCGTTCCGGATAACACCGAGAGAACAAATAGAAATAGGTTATGGCCAATGGGGCCCAATGAAAAACACATGGCTGACAAATTGTTGACAATGGTTCACCACCAAGCATTGATGTTTAATGATGGTGAATTATGATCGTCATTTTTTGGGCAAGAGCCAACACCAAGCAATAAGCGCTGATGGCTATATAATAACGGAATGAAACATGGCGAACACATGGCGAATGATGAATGATGGGCTAAGATCCAATAGGTAGGGCTAGATATAACTACTGACAACCGTGCATAATGCACAAAGATCGCCGGTACTTCATGCTTTTAAGTTGGCTGATGGCAACTAGCTAATGCACCATTCACAAACAGCGCTTCCCCGAGTTCAAAACCAACTTAGCTAGAGCTTGAGCCCCGACCTTGCAGAATTTTCTTAAGAGAGAACACCACTAGGAGGACAATAATCCAAGTTCACTTCATAGGATATAGATGGATATAGGTCGTTGGGCGTTCCAGGCGCTGGGAATCATATAGGATGCAGCATACAAACTTGGCATCCTTCATATGACTGGCTGGCCTGCCCCAACCCTCCCCCAGCCGCCCCCTGCCATGCTTGGGTTGGGCGTGTCCACACATGACCCTCCAAGGACAAAGACAAGCCTAAGCTTTCTTCCTCGCGCAATGCAGCATAGAAGCTCCACTGCCGTGACAAAACCCTTGCATGCTTTCCCAGCAAGCTTGACTGGAAAGCCTTCTTTCGGTAGGGGGTGAATCCGACGTGGAATTCTGCTAGCAATAAATGTTCTTTCTGTAACTCCTTGTGAATACCTAAACTTTGTGAGCTCCAGTGAACTCACGGAAATGCACAGATTTCTTTCGGTCATGCTCACCCAGGACAGCTGCTGATCACATGTACCCCTGTGGCATCATTTCCCTCCCTGGAGGTGGCGCACCCTGACCCTGGCTTCCGAGATGCGGAGAAAGCGGCGAGTAGCCAGAGCCAGAAGGCCTGGCGCAGTGGCAGCGTTCGACGTTACGTTTTGAAGGGCAACGAGGCCGGTGCTGGGATGGATGCTGTGGCTAGGCAGGTGGTAGTAGTGGCAGTAGTGGTTGTAGTAGTTGTTGTTGCTGTTGGTGGTGGTGGTGGTTGTTTGTTGTTGTTTGTTGTTGTTCTTGCTGCTGCTGGTGTTGTTGCTCTTCGTTGAACTTCTCCTCATTCTTGGTTTTGTTGCTGCTGTTGTTGGCAATCCTGTTTTGCATGTCGAAAAGGAACCCCTCCTTTCATTTACATATCTTTTCATGTGCCGCTCAAAGTAACCCTGGTCCTCAACCTCTGCTCCAAGCCGTCCCACTCGTAGTCTTTGGCTCGGAGTGCCTTATGATTCTCCATAGGTGGCTGGTGCAGCCAGTGATGCCAGTCATGAGAGCGACAGGACAGGGATGTGTATATATATATATATAAATTTTTATATATACATATATCTATGTATATATACATATATCTATGTATATGTGTGTGTGTATTTTTTTTGCTCCTGGTTGCTGTATATGTGTGTATACATATATACTTTTTATATAACCACAATGGTGAGTGCTGGCAAGTCGTAGTCTTGGGCTCGGAGTGCCTTATGATTCTCCATAGGTGGCTGGTGCAGCCAGTGATGCCAGTCATGAGAGCGACAGGATGGATGTGTATATATATATATATAAATTTTTATATATACATATATCTATGTATATATACATATATCTATGTATATGTGTGTGTGTATTTTTTTTGCTCCTGGTTGCTGTATATGTGTGTATACATATATACTTTTTATATAACCACAATGGTGAGTGCTGGCAAGTCCCATCGACTGTTGGTTGCTCAAAATTCTGCATACAAGCATTTGTAGCCAACGATGAGCCAAAATTTCACCCATAATTTGGCGGTCATCATCCATTAACCCGTGGCAACCCATGATGTTCATGATGTCCGCAGAGGACTAATAAACCCACTGCCAAAGCTGGTCACTCAGGATCGACAATCTGGTAGGGGTGTGCACCAAAAAACTCCTGGAGTGAGGTACTAAGCCATTGGAATGGTGATGGAATAATCCAATAAGGGGGTCACACACACACAAAGAATACCAAGGTATCCAATTGACACTATGCAGGCCCAACAAGATGGTTGATTCCGAGCATTTCCACCGTCCACATCGACCTGCCCCGCCTTGCCAATATCAAGGCGACTGCAGGTGGAGGCCAGGACCACCGATGCCATGCCTTCGGAACTCACCCGTGACGTCACGGGCACCGTGGTGCGGCACCGGGGCCGATTGGTATTTGATGGGGGCAACACAGTGGGTCTTTCAGGGAGAACATGGGTTTTGATAGGAAAGCCATGGGCTGTTACAGCGAAAGCATGCAAAAAACTAGTTGCAACCAACTTGAATCGGATGTTTCTTACGGATTTGCTTTTCTTGGTTCGAACTCCAAAGCCACCATGAATTTATATCCATGAAGCATGCTAATAACATCTGATAACCAAGTGTGGACCAACCAATTTTAGGATCTAGAATGTGATTGTTTTAAAGATGTAACAATCTGGAGAGTCTGACTAATAACAACAAGCAGCTTTCTCAGCATATTGTGTTGCATCATATTATGGTCGCTCATGGTGATGTTCTCGATAGGCGTAAGCTATTGATGGCAATAGGAAGCAGGGATACTGTTGGTTGGCTGAGCTGGGAGGTGCTTCCTAAAACAAGCAGTGTCGTCTCACCAATATCTGCCCTCATGAGAGAGAGAGACACACACACACACACATATATTTGTATATGATGTATGTATAATATATTATGTATATATATATATATAAATATAACTATATATATATATATCAATTGAGGAGATTAGCAATCCACATATCAATCGAGGAACTACAGCTGTACGGAAGGGAATCAATCGAGCAGATTAGAAATCAAGCCCCAAGATCGTATTGCCAATCATCAAAACAGGACGAAGGTTGCACATCCATCAACAAGAACATGTGAAGAGCAGTTGGCCTGTAGAAATGCAAAGACGTCCAGAAAGGTCAGAGTCCGAAACGTACATGATATGGGCAATGAGCTCTTACCTCGTGTGTTTTTGCTGATTGAACGTGTTGCCTGGGCTTCCAAAAGGTGGACGGACGGATTTTGAGGCAGATCATGAAAACGACCAGGGTGATCATCATGATGATGATGATGATGATGACGACGACGACGACGACGACGATGATGATGATGAATCACTATCTCCTGCATGGTTGTTGTCGTTGTCGTTGTCGTTGTCGTTGTCGTTGCGGTTGCGGTTGCGGTTGCGGTTGCGGTTGTTGTTGTTGTTGTTGTTGTTGTTGTTGTTGTTGTTGTTGTTGTTGTTGTGGTTGTTGTCGTTGTTGTTGTTGTTGTTGTCGTTGTTGTTGTTGTTGTTGTTGTCGCAGTCGTTGAGGAATCCACATTTTGGCACTTAATTTGCTCTCTAACCTACATCATTCAATACCCGTGCCTGCTGCCCTGCCGTGCCCTGCCGACCTTCAAAGAGGATCAACAGGAAAAAGATCAGCGACACGAAGAGATTGGAAATCCCGAACTTCGCCTCGACAAGTTGACGGCTTGGATGACCATAACCCAGGTCATGACCATAGCTCACGGACATAGATTCCCATAGGTCGTCTACCAGATCCTGAGGGTCAACCCCCCCAGGTGCTTGATCCTGAACTACGAATCTTTCAGGTGACTGTAACAGCCCATGCACTGTATGCAGGAATGGCATGAAAGTAGTACCACATACTACCAGTTACATCCAGTATGATGAAGCATCAACTTGCACCCTGTGCTGCTCTCTGCTGATCTCAGCTGGCCCTCGGCACTCTGGTGTCCCGGTGTCCCTCAAATGGTTCTTCCATGTTCTTCCAAGCCAATTGTTTGCCAGCAAAATGCCGAGGTTGGGTGACGCCAACAGCTCAACCCCTTGGGGGCCTGGGGTACGGTGGGATGTACTCAAGATGCGTTTCTTCTGCTGGATGGTTGAAGGGTGGTTCCCGGGATGATCCATCCCAACCCGCTACTAATCACTAGTAAAAATCAACCGGGTGGATTTTGGGAAAACTATATTCAACTGATGGGTGTTCACAGTTTTTCCGATTGGGTAGCCGCCAACCGAAGAATCACAAAACGGACCAATCTTTTCCCAGGAGGTTTTCGGAAAGCTGATACCACCACTGGTGGTACCATATTTTTTCCCCGGCGCACAATATGGGGGTGGTATTCCAAAAAACTGGTCACCTGAAGGTATCCCACCAGTGAAGCAGCAGGTGATACCTCTACGGCGGTACAGGTCAGCCAGCTCCCCCAACCGCTGTGCGAAGCAAGTGGCCGTGGGCAGCCGCACCCAGCGTAGCAGGCGTTCCGCGCGGAAGCGCAAAAAGCTGCGACGCAGGCAGTAGAAGAACCTGAGAATCGGCGAAGTTGCGAAGCTGGTGGAAGTTGTCAAAACCATAACTGGTTTGTGGTTGACCTACCCCAATGGTTAACTAGTGGTTCACGGTTGGTTGACCCCAATCATGGTTGATACTTACTTGGATGTGCACCTCCCACTTAGTAAGTGGTCACTGGCCTTGGTTTTTAGGGCTTATAACCATGGTCATAAATCCAGCTGCACATCCAAGTAGGTCAAAATCATAACCATGACTGATGATGGTTGATTGATGACTAATGGGATAATCATGGGATCATAATTCATAATGGGATAATGATTGGTGATGGGCGATAATGGTTGAGAATAGCTAATCACTTGATTGAAGCTATGATCATTGATGGATAATGGTTGACAATGATGATGAAGCTGGTAGAAGTTGTCAAGACCATACCATGATTATATAATAACTAATGGGATAATCACGGGATACCATAACCATAATGGTTAATAACTAACCATAACCATGACCACATTACTGGTTGATAAATGGCTAACAATTGGATACCCCTGGCTTCAAGCAGCTCCCTCCGAACCAAGCGCGGTGAAGTTAGGAGTTGTGATTGTTAATCCGATGGTCGAACCATGGACCTTTCATCAATTTTGGAAACCAATGGTTGGGTTACTGATTGAGTTGACACCTAATTTGATGGTCCAATTGATGTTTAAGTTAATGCTTAGGTTGACCTATGGTTTTTTTTTGCCAGGTTGACCTACCTTATAGTTTGTTTCACTTATATCTTGTCTACATGAGGTTATAACATAAGATACGTTTTGGATATTTGAGGATCTATTTTGTCTATGTGGTCTAAGTTGATCACGCACTTATAATTGGAGTTAGAACACTTAGGGGTGAACTTAGCTAGTGAAGGTCAGCCACAGATAGAATGCAATTAGTATACTTAGGGTCAACTTAGTTCCTGAGAGAAACAAGTGTGTGGACATATCTGAAGGAAGTTTGGTGCTCCAAAAAAAGAAATCTCGTTTGTCTACTGTCTGGCCACTAGAGTGAAAGATAATGGATGGTAAAAAAAAACGTAGAATGGGGTTTCTCTGATGTCGGCGAGATGTCAGCGGGGTATCCTCCTAATTGCTTCCTGAGATGTCGGCGGCTTATTAAACTAATTATTAAAGGCATCTGAAGTCCATGTCGGCGACATGTCGGCGGGGTCGGGGGACAAAGGTTGGTTCCCGTCCATTCCGCAAACCTTTTTGTAGTCTCACCATGTTGCATCATTTTGTAATTTATCTAAAGTAACCACGCAAGCAATGCGAGAAAAACACTGTTGCGCGGGCGCGGGACTACTTAGGGTCAACTTAGCAACCTCGCCCTAAGTTGGTTTTTAACTTGATAAAATAAATTAACTATAACCTCTCTGCGTTCACCCCTATCTAAGAAAACAACAGGTATGGTTCAATGGACGATTAGTTGATGATCAATTTGGCGGCTAGTTTGTGGTTAAGTTGGCAGAGCCAGGAAGATCTAGAAAGTGGCAGCCAGGTCCCGAAACCAAAAGGTCAATCACTATCTAGTCTGGTTGGTGGTTTCAACCCCTAAGGAAAATAGAAAATGATCGAAACCACCAAAAAGTAGTTGTTGGCGATTGCAATCCCAATGCCAGCCTCAATCAACATGAGCATCAAAGTGTAATAATATGCAATCACAAAGTTCAAGACCGTTCGCGCATACTGATCCCAGTCCAAGTTCAGTGCAGCACTTCTCCAAGTGGCACCACATGGCTAATCATCAACTCCCTCATTTGCTCTCGGTACCCCTATCAGACTGATCCTCGCGATGCCCTGCTGAAGTACCGCCGTAAAACGCATGGCCTTTGGCGGCCCCAACCAGGCCCCTCGCGCCAAGGCGCCCCTGGGGCCGCCCCGCAGGGAGATCCTCTGAGCCATCTTGGCGCAGCAGCCTCTGGTCCTTCTCCGCCCGCAGCACCAGGCATAGCCTGCGGCCGAGCTCTGGCGAAGGTGGCACTCCTGGGCCTGGCCTCGCTCCGCCTTAAAGGGGCCCCAGGGGATGGCCCTGGCCCCTGGCCTGGCGCCTCGGGTACGCCAGAATCAGGTTGTGGCCAGGCCGATCTCTCATGATTGGTTTTTCTTTCTCCTAGTGATGATTGATGAGAAGCAATGAAGGCAATCGTGGCAAGTATATTGGGAAATGGTTGATGATTGATGATGGTGAAGAGTTGAGATTGATACATTGATACATGGCAATGCTTTAAAATCTATTGTACACCACATTTGGGGGACTATCATCCATCTGCCAGCTATTTTCAATTTGACATTTGGGCTGGGCTTTGACTTACAACCGCATCATGATGCAAAAAATATGGCTCTTATGGCTAGCCAATCATGTTTAGAATCATTAGTAGCCAACCATTGACCAGCCAATGGGCGTGATTCATGATTGGCAAGGCTCATGATGTCATTTGTAGCCAACCATCCACAGTGGGCCTGGCAGGCCCTTGGCCACTAAAGCTATCATTTTCATAGCTCATAAACTCATCTTGGAAGGTAAAATTGCCGTAAACCCACACCATTCTAGGCCAAAAAACCTCCACAAATCCCGGGTTTTAGGTCATATTGGAACGGTAAAAAACTGACATAAAGCTTCATCTTTGAAGGTTTTTGGCCACATACGCCTACATAAACCTACATAAATCTACATAAACCTAGGGTTTTGGCTACATTTTTGTCGGAGTTGTTGGGGCCCCTTGGATATCCATGGGATGCCCACGGCTGCCCGCCTGAGCTCCTCCCCCACCAGCTGCCGAGCGGTGGACCGTGGCGGCACCGCTTCCAGTGGCAACTGCTGGACCAGGTCAGTGAAGGACCTGCCGCAGGGAATCTGAAAATGGGTGAAGTGTCGTTGACCTATGGTGGTGAAATCATGGTTTTACTACAGATCATGCTGTTGATGAAGGTGACCTGTAGTGGTTGAATCAAGGACAATTAATGGCATATAGTGGTTTACCAGAGTTATCAGTGGTGAACTATAACCTATTAGCCGAATGATAGTTCAAACCATGACCCATAGTGGTTGAATGACATGGGTGAAAGTTCGTTGACCTCTACTGGTTGAATTAGTTGATACACAGTGATATAGTGGTTGAATGACATGGCGTAGTCTCACTATAGTTCGTGATGTTCACCTGTCTTCATGTTTTTTAGTCTTATAGTGGTGAAATCATGGTTTGATCATGGTTTAATAGTGGGTTTTAATCGTGGCTTTATGATTACTTGGTGAACTAAATGGTTTAACAGGTTATTAATCATGGTTTCATGATTCATGATGTTGGTTTTACTAAATCAATGATGCTGGTGAAGTCGACCTATAGTGGTTGAATCAACTACAACTATGACGTTCACCTCGATGTTCACTTTGTTAACCAACTATAGTTTGATTTAGTTATCTACCTATTACTTGGTTGAATCATGGTTTTATGATTACTTGGTGAACTAAAAAATTAAATAGATTATTAATCATGGTTGAATCATAGTTTTACTATAATTAATGATGTTGGTGAACTTCACTACTGGTGTAACTGTAGTCTAATGATGGTCTTAAAGTTGGGTTAACTCTTGTTAATGATGGTTCAACTAGTGATTATAACTATAGTTAATGATGTAGGTGAACTTCATGGTCTCAAACCGGTTGAATGATAACCATGAACCATGGTGATAAGTCACCAAATGCAACGCATGGTCACTGGTTGAATGATAGCCGAACCATGGTCACCATGGTGATAGCCGTCACCAAATGCAACGAGTGGAAGCCACACCTTGCAGCTCCGCAAGGCGGATCTAGGGATCTAGGGATAGGGATACCCCTGGCGAAGCGAAGGGACCTCCTCCCTCACCACCAGCCATTCGAACAATGCTGAGTGAAACTTTGGTCATCTAGGGTGATTTTTAGTCGAGCCATGGTTTTACTGGTGTTAATGATCATGGTGACTATAGCTAATCATTAAGCTAAAGCCGTTGGTGATTAACAATAATTAGTCATGATGTTGCAACCTTCATGCTTTGACGGTGTTTCAACAATAGCCCAATGATGGTGAATCGTGGATAACAATGACAGACAACGATCCACAATTTTGATGGTTGACGACGTTGACGATCAAGAAATGATCATGGTGTCGCCGACTTTGGGATCGCTTTGTAAGAAATAATAATGGCCACTCTTGTGGCTATTTGATGCTTGATGATGGTTGATTCATACAAGCGAACGTTGTTTCTTACCCCATCTACCCATAAGTTACCCCATCCCCAAGGCACAGCGGCTTACCCCAGCGTGCACAGAAGTTACCCCAGGGCGTAATTCCCAATGGCACAGCGCCATCCAATGCGATAAGAATAGGGCCATCATGTCTCCTGATATCCTACGCCCCCCTGCGATTAGTTCAAATTTACCATGGTTGAAATGCGGTGGCAAAATGAAAGCGCCAATGGCACACACGCAAAATTAGGTATGATTTAAAATTCTGGAATGCAAAGATTTTCATCTTAAACATATCACCAACGTTGTTGCCCCATCTGTGTTTCCCAGTGGTCATGCCCACACACTGCGAGGCATATGATCTACCATGAAAGGATCTACTATGACCGAACGTTGGGCCTTTCGCACCCCGCCCAGCCAGAAGCCACCCCGCCGCATGGCACACCGCGAAAGATTAATCGACCCACAAAATCAAAAAACCACCCCACAGGTGCAAATCCTACCGGCACACAGATCTCAACATAGTTTGCGGATTGGATACTCACACCTTGCGCCATTGCTTTCTGTCCGAGACAAAGCTAAAAACAAAGTTTCCCATGGCACATCAGCGTCAGCCAATAACATTACGCAGGTAGCATGCATTGCGCTGACGCAGGTAACATGCATTCAAATGACATGGTCCTCATGTAAAACTCTACTGGCCAGAGCCGGACACAAAGTGTGAACTAGGGGGAAAAGCAAACGAGATTCATGTTTGTGCTTGCATTGCGGCGACACAAGTAGCATACATTAAATTTGAGGAGGCAACTAAGGGATCTTTAACGAGGCCTCTAACGAGGTACTAACGAGGTCTTAACGAGGTCTAAAAGTACCTCCACGACAAGCAAGTCAAGTCAAGAGTGTAGGCAAGAGTCGAATGAAGTCAAGGGAGGTCACGGGTCAAGTCAAGAGTCAAGTCAAGAGTCAAGTCAAAAGCCGTCAGTCAAACCATCTAGGTACTTGTGTCCCTGGATGATTCTGCGACAGAATGCAACAAGCCACTTTCTGACACTATTTTCGATGGCACGTCGCAAAAACATGAGCACTACCTAGGCACTTGCATCCCTACATGATTCTACCCGAAACATGTTGGAGAATGAAGCGTGCCATTGCGTTTGGTCTCGTGAACGCATGCCTCCACAGAGACAAATGCACAAAAATAACAAGCCACTTTCTGACACCAGTCCCCAAGGCACAGTGCAAAAACATGAGCACTATCTATGTACTCGTGTCCTTAGATGATTCTTTTTGAAACATGTGAGAGGACGCAGCGTGCCATTGCGTTTGGTCTCGTGAACGCATGCCTCCACAGAGACAAATGCACAAAAACAACAAGCCACTTTCTGACACCAGTCCCCAAGGCACAGTGCAAAAACATGAACACTATCTATGTATATCTATGTGCTCGTGTCCCTGGAAGATTCCACTTGAAACATGTGGGAGGACGCAGCGTGCCATTGCGTTTTGGCTCTGAACCACATACTTATCTAAAGAAAGAAATTTAAGCAACATATCACTTGTTGACACTCTTCCCAATGGCAAACCGGCATGAGACAACTTCAGGGTGGACGAGACAAGAAACCCCATTGAGCCAGTAGCATGCAGACAAACATGTATAGAATGGTCTGATCCATTCATTGCCACGCTTATATCCAACAAGTCAACGTCCAGTGATTATTAGCTGCACTAGCCAACCAAGCCAGCAACCATAATTCACCGTTGGTTCTTGCGTGTGGAGAATCATGGCATTGTCATTGTCATGAAAAGCGCTAGTGTGGCAATCATGAACTGGCCAATTGAGATTCACGACTCAATCTTCCAACATCATCAGGAATCCTATCGTTCTCAACGAGTCTATCCCCCATGAGTAGGTGATTTCCCTCATTAGTAGGTTGTTTCCCCCATTCTTATCCCCCGTTCATTAGTCGGTTACTATCCCCCATTAGTTGGTGATGAACCCTTCCCTGCCCCTAGTAGGCTACTATCCCCCATTAGTTGGCAATGATCATCTGTAAAATCATCCATGGTTTCTAGGGGCAATAAGCTACCTTATAGGGCTTTTAACCATGGTGAACTAACCCCAGCTGCACATCACTGCCAACTGGAGCCCTTCTCAACCCTGAGCCAGCACCCGGTTCAGAACTCGCGCTGCCGAGCCACGAAACGTCCGCAGCTTTCGGTGCACTGTGTCCTACAGTACCAACCACTTCGGACTCGGGCACAGGCTGACCTGGCGGCACTGAGAATGGCTATGGAATGGCACTAATGATAGATTTTATAAGATCAGATTAGTTAGAGAATCTAGGATAGATGGTAAGGATGGGTTAGAGTGACCAAGCTTAGACTCTAAGGAATTGCCAATTGTTCATGATACAATGGTGGCTAAGCCATGATAGTTGGAGTGGGTGTTAGTGGTTTCATGGTTGATGATGATTAGCGATTTTTTGCTGGAGCGTCGCAGTGATGATTAGTGATTGGAATAATGGTTCATGATTTCAGTATAATGCATGATCAGTACATGATTTGGCTTATAATAATGGCTAATTGATGGGTTCGTTAAAGTTATTCCTTTTTTTACTGGCTAAGGATCAACACCATGGTTTAATAAACCCGCAACGATTACAGTAATGATCATGGGCTAATGATGGTTAATGGCGTGTTTCATGGTGCCAGCATGTGCCAGCATGTCAAATACATATAGTTAATGATGCGGAATGAGGGTTAGTGCCTAATGGTTCAGCCACGGTTTACGGTTGTTCAAGGCCCAATGGTGGTTGGTCATAGCGGTTAAACCATGAATCACAGTATTGGCTCACCATTCTTAGATCGAGGAGCAACAAGAAGACAAAAAGACAAGAAGAATCCAAGGAGAAGAGGAGATGCCATGTATTGAATGAAAAAAAATATTAAAAAAATGACGACGACCCGCTGGCAAACAACGGAGAGAGACCGCACACAGCCGAAGGGGCACCGGCCAACCACAAGTTGAGCCAGCTGGTTGTCCTGTCCCAACATCGACAGCTTGCACACAACCCACGACAACCAATAACTGTAGCTGCAGGGATCACACTGATGTACCTGATCTTGGTCGTTGAGGTAAGTTGTGATCTGGGAACCAGATCAAACAGCTGTTGGGGAACATCTGGTGCTTGACGGAGGCAAGAGAGAGAGATATCTGGATAGGGGAACCGACTATGAGCACCAAGTCGTCAGTGACGATCCCTACGGCCGGATGTGCAGCTGGGGTTAGTTCACCATGGTTGCAAGCCCTATAAGGTAGCTTACAACCCCCAGAAACCATGGTTAGTGACCACTTACCAAGTGGGGCTGCACATCCAAGTAGTCACCAGTCTTGGCTACAGAAATGCACGTTTTGTGCGTGTGTGTGTCGCCACAGGTTGCGTAAAACCTTGGAACCAGCAGACCAGAACTGGTCAGTGGTTGAACCACCTCGTCATGAAAAATATGCCTGTCAACCAACCGTCAAACCATTGGTATATACTAGGATTTTGAAAAAAGTTTGAAGCCACCAGCCAGCGCTTGATGATTAGTACTTAGTGCCAACCAAGTCCTTAGAAACCAACAGCGGAAGTACAGTAAACAAAAGTGGCATTCCAAGGTGTTCACCCTGCGTTTTCAAGGCAACCAAGGTAATGACGGCCATCCCCATGAGCCCGTGGCGATGCCACGGCGATGCCGCCATGGGATGCCGCCCGGGGCCCCTGGTGCCTTTGGGACACCGCGACATCCGAACGATTTGCACCTGAGCAGCCTCAGGTCGACAAGGCACCCCTTATGACAAAGGATATGAGCATCAGATTCACCAAGCATTTGGTTAGAACACTCCTGGTGGCTCCTTGGCTCCCCTTGAAAGGGATATATGGGTACCCCTAGCTCCGAATCGCTCCCTCCCAGCCACCTGACAGGCTATCAGTTGTTCGGATGCTGTTGACAACATCCAGCACAAACCAGTGCTGGCAAGTGTGAATCCAACATCAAATAATGGTCACTATCCGACCTGTTTTCCACTGATCATTGGAGGAATGATCTTCTACCATCGGGCCCTCTCCATGCGTACATGGTTCAGTAGCCTAATGATCCCCACCAAATACAGGTTTCCTCCAAACCAAACTCAACAATAGCGAAGACGATATCGAGGATACGGAACCACGCGGAGTTCACGCCCGCAACAGAAGGGCTGCGGACCTCTTTTTCCTTGAGCCAAAGATGCCAGGTTAGGATCTGTTTCTTGGTACACTTCTTGATTTGTGTGACGCGCTAAAGCTGCAGTCACCCTTTCAAAATTCGAGGTTCGCGCTCCCCCAGTCTTTCTCAAAGACTCAACCCCTAGGCCTTTGGGACCATTTCAGGTTTCACCTGATGGCCCTTCTGTACTGGCAGGGGCAGGTTCGAGCGCTCCACCGGTCACATCGGCAGCAGCGACATCAGCAGGCATAGACGGTTCCACCACCATCTCGGCAGTCTCCCCTTCAGCCTCCACAGGCGCTGCACGCAAAACCTCGGTGGACTTTTCCTCCGCGGTAGTTGTTGGTCCTTCAGTCCAGGTGGCTTCAGTTGCATCGGCCCCTGTCGCTGTACTGGAAGCTTCCGTGGACTTGACCTCCTCATCGACATTCTCCATCAGCCCATTTGGGTCACCTTCCCCACAAGGTGTTCCAACCAGGCCCACAGCCTCGGGTCCTGGTTCAGTAGGTCCAGGTACCACACCCTCTCCCGTATGAGGGCGCGGAGGGCTATCCTCCGGTGGATCCACTGGAGGTGGTAGCGGAGCTTCCTCCAGCGAGTCAGCGGTGGACGCCGGTGCAGCATCTGGCGCTGCCACTGGGTCTTCCCAGCTGTAGCCATGCCGCTCTCTTTCGCGGTTGATCCTCCGGTTGAAGACCATGATCTTCTCTTTTCTTTGAAGACTTACCGCTTTGCGGTACTGGTTGACCTCATTCTCATCTTCGTTGGTTGGATCCTCTGTTGGATCTTCTCCCTCTTGTTTTGTTGGCGAAGCCTCTTCCTTAGACTCCTCAACTTCAGTCGAAACCACCCTATCGGGCTCTGTGGCTCCAGTTGGAGCCTCACCTTCAGGTTCCGGTGGTCTCTCGTCCGTAGTGGTAGTTGGCGCACCTTCAGGTTCCGGCGGCCTCCCATCCGTAGTGGTAGTTGGCGCAGCTTCGTCGCCAGTAGGCAGCGCACCTTCGCTGGTCTCACTTCTTTGAAGCACTTTTCTCACCGCCGTAGTGAGTTTCGTTTTTCCTTCTCCTTTCTTTGGCTTTTCTGGCGCCGGCTCAGGCGCTGCCATGGCACGCACACGGGGGCAACTACTCGCGCCGAGGGAGCCCGTTGGGCTAAAGTGAACTTGGCCACTGCCAAGTGACGTTGACTCAGCCTGTCGGTTCCCAGTTGACGCACTGCCCCACTGAGCACTCTGCACCACTTTTGAGGGTTCCCCAAAACTCCCCAAAACTTCCCCCTTAGCAGCCTTCAAAAGGGGTTTCTCCTGGCTCCTTCCTTCCTTCAGAACCTTGATTCTGATCTTGTTACTTTCTTTTCTTTTGTTTTCTTTTCTTTCTTTTTCACCGGTGGCTGGTTCATGTTCCACACTCGAGGGTTCCCTAGCCCCGGGTTTCATTCTTTTCACGTTTTCTTTTGAAGTTCTTGATCCTTCTGTGATCACATCGTCTACAATCACGTCCTGATCCTTTGGTAGGTGGAGTGTTTGGATACCTTCGGTACTCCCCCCGCTGTACAATCAGGATTTCTTCTACTACAAAGCTCGGATTCAGTCATCGAGCTCAACACCTCAACACTACCCTTTGCTGTGGTAGCGGAGCAAGGTTTTACACTGCTGGTAGCGGAGCTAAACACTACTCCACCAGAACTACTCCCACCATCCAAGGACGACATCTCCTTTACAGATTTCCGACGTTCCAACAAGCCCTTCGCCTGGTGCGCGAGGTAGCATCCCAAAGCTGCCACCGACACCTTCAACGCTGTGGACTCTTCCTTGGACAAGTTCGGAAGAGAAGATGTAGCGGCCATCACCCCCATGGCGGCAACCACCTTACACATCCTTAGATACGTGGCGTTGGCGTCTTCCTCAGTCGGGCCAGGTTCAACACGGACCTCACTGGCACTTGTTGAGTTGGACTCCCCCGGGGGTTCAACCTTCATCCCCAAACAATCCCAAAACCATTCCCAAGAGGATCTACTGATTATGGGTTTTGTGAGGAAGTCGGCAATCAGTTCTTTTCCACTCTTGTGGAAGATCTTCCAATCTCCCTTGGCACTCTCAAGTTTCTCCTTGAGACACTGTGACCTCAGTCTCAAGTGGCGAGTCCTCCAAGGACCGTCAGGACGAGTGATGATACTGATCGCACTGGAACTATCCCCTAGGAGTAGCTTTTCAAAACAATCCTTTCCGTAGATGGTTTGTAACAGAGCATCAACCGACATGGTCATTTGCATACACTCAACATATCCAACCAGCTCAGCTTCAGCGGTTGACATGGTAGCAAAAGCCTGCCGACACGATTCCCACTGTATGGGAGAACCGCAGTGGTTCACCATGATACCTTGGATGCTTCTGCCTCCCTGTCCTTGCGGGTTGAAGGATATGTCAGCACATGATTCGATCAAGTGCTCATGCCTTTTGACCGGCAAATCCTTCATTCCCCTTTCAGGTGAACAGGGTCCATAGG
>VSDK01004196.1:71670-109090 GCA_009767595.1 Symbiodinium kawagutii | reverse complement strand
CTCCGTTTGAGCTGGTGAATTTCTCCTTCCACTCGCCCGTTGCTGGCGGGGTCATCCCCGGAATTCATGGTTTGATGCAGGGACTGGGACCGGATCCATTGGTTGACTGGGGCCGAGATAAACTCCCGTGCTCTATCCGAGTGCAACCGATCAACATGGATTCCCATGTACTTGAACCTGGTGTACACCAAAGACAACCCCCTCGCCACTTCTTTGGCTTCCCTAGAGGCCAATGGTTGAACCAAAGTCACATGGTAAACCGGTACGGGTTGAACACACCATTCCCTTTCCCGTTCCACAGCATCATCCAGTTCATTTCTTTCAGCTGGTAGCGGAGCTCCCCCCGGTTCTGGTAGGTCCCCCCTATCCTCCCCAGCTTCGTCATTTGGGGCCACTTCAGGTGGCTTTTCTTCCCGGATCTCGTCTTCGAGATCAGTCAATTCATCCTCTGGCACAGCCAGTGGATATTCACTCTCATCCAAACCCTCCCCCAATCTTCTTCTTTGGGTTCTTCGGGGTCTTCAACCTTTTTGGGGTGTGGAGGCGGTTCGTCATTGTAGAACCGAGGTACGACCGTGGTAGCACCCAACATGTACCGTGCTTGGATTCCTGACGCTTCATCCAAAGCCTTCGGCATTGGAACCAAATCAACACTCATCGCCCATGACGATGATCCAGCATGTTTCCTTCGACGATGTGGCCGTCCACTAGCCATGTTCAGGATACAAGCCCTGCAGTCTCTTCGATAGGGCACATGTCCATTCAAGATATGGGTTCTCCATTGATCGGCATTCATAGCCTTCTGAGAAATCCCTTCATCAACACAACCACCCTTGTACAAGAGTTCAACCCCAACCCGAATCGCTCGCTTCAAGCCTGGGGCCCACGCCGACCAACTTGAAGTTTGTTGCAGCCGATCCTGGAGTCCAGCCTTGAGAGGTTTTCCATAGCCCTTCGTACATTTCGCTCCCCCCAATTGAGACATCCCAGGTAGGTTGGTCAAACAACTTGTGGGTTTCACTTGAACATGACCGTAACAACCTTGGTCAAATGTCACCATTGACATCCCAGTGTCATTCAACAATCGAGTCACTTCAGGCCACGTCCAAAACGTGGGTGCATCCCGTTCATCCGCGTAGGAAGCAGGATCTTGGGGTGATTCCAACAAGAACCCAACAGGTGGTGCCCCTCGGGCACGGGATTGACATGCCATGCGATACAACGCAACCTGTTTCAGAAGCAAAGCCGAGTCGTGATCGGTCTTTTGTTGATCCAAAGCACTGTTGGAGGGCAACCCAAACCTGTGGGTGGACCGGTTCCGCAGTGGAGGCGGTCCTGGGCTGATGTTCCTCAACCGAGACACGCTTCGACAAGGTGGGCCACCAACAATGGCCAACACAGGAACCTTTCTCACCAATCCACAGAGGTATCCCCAAACAGCCGATCGATGGAGATCCAATTGAGGGTTCTCCCGTACATCAACCGTTATGACCTCGACACCAGACGGCCATCCCTTTCTCCATTCTTTGGACGACGCCGGGTCTCCTGAAAACAGGTGGATCACCAAACCCTTGGCATTCAAGCGCCGCTTTCGGGTCCTGTAGTTCCAAGGCAACTGATCCCCTGGGACCTGCTGGACATCTTGACCCCCCATGTAGTCCACTACACCTTCGAGAACACTTGGGAAGTTTTCACTCCACCATTTCTTCACAGAGTCAGTGACACCCCCTGCAGCCAACTTGGGACCAACACGCTTCATGCGTTCCATGTCCTCAATGTCCTTGATCAGCAGCAGAGCTGACTCTTCATCGACTACTGGGCATCCATTTCTCAACCATGATCGGATCCTTCCCTTTTTGGGGTGGAAAACACAACAACCATGAGAGTCCCATGTCATTCGGTATCCAAGGGCAATCAAACCTCGGACTGGTACAATGGGTTCAACTGGGTGGTCAGTCAACAACGATCCGGTGGCTATATCTTGACACAACTCAGTGCAGCCGGACGCCAATTCCACCTTCACGGTGATGGCGGTCTTCAGTTCCTCCGGATCCCCCCTTCGCAGCACATTGGTCGCTCCACCATCGAGCAACCCTGTGGCCACTGGGTGTGTGACAGCCTTCGACACTTCCAGCTCCTTGCGCACCACAGCCTTCAAAGATGCCTGAACCGTTTTCATCAAGGTAGCGGCCTCACTCATCAACTGTGTTGTCCCGTCACCAGAACTACCACTAGCAGAAGCAGCAGCTTCACGGTTGTCAGGAGCGGCCCCAGTGTTACTGACCTCCTTTTTCTCCCCCTTAGGTTTTTCGGGTCTTTCATCCTTCGGGGTGTCTTTGGGGTTGTTGGTTTTCACCTTGGCGGCTTTCCGATCTTTACCATTCCCTTTGGCAGATGACACATGTGGACATTCGTTTCGTCCATGGCCTTCGGCCGAACATGCAAAACAACGATTCTGTTTCGGATCCAGTCGGGAGTGCAGGAACTTGCAGCGGTCAGCCCGCCTACATCCACCCTTCGTTCCCCAGAATCGGCAAGGCGTCTCATTCATTGGCTTCAGTGGTTCTTCCCTTCGTGGATGCGAATCCCCCTTTGGTTCTTGAGGGTCACCTACTCCCAAAACTTTTACAGAGGGTTTCCCTGGGTAGTTTCCCTCTCCCCCAGGTGGTGGATCCTTTCCCTGCCCCACAGCCATCTCTTCAGCCTCTGCTTGGACATGTTCCATGTATGCCATCACGGCAGCTAAAGTGGGATTCTGGTCCAACCCCAACTGCTGGCGGATCATGTTGAGCCGGTAGGCTACTTGAGGCGATCTTCCACTCAGGAACTCTGAAGCCTTGTGCAGGGCACCAACCAAAACCAATCCATCAGGAATGGTCACTCCAAGTTCATTAGCCCTTCCGACATTCCTTTTCCAAGTCCTCACCCAGTGTAACACCTCACCTGGCGATTCACCACACTGGCCATTGGTCAGGGCATTGAGCAGCTGAGTTCTCTCCATAGCCCCGCCTGGTTGGAACTTCACGTAAAGTCGGAAGAGGATCTGTTCCGAGGACATCCTTCGAGTTGACACAAGGTCGCTTCTGACCTCTTCTGGGATTGCGGCCAACAACATGGCCGACGCTCTTCTTTCAGTTCTAGGCCAGTTGGCCACAGCTGGATCCACCGTTGGACTCATCTTCAACCGTTCCAAGGGTGAAGCCCGGAGCCAGGATCATGGTCCACCAAGTTTCACTGGTGTAGGAGATGTCTCCCATCAGACTATCAACCATGCTCAACCAGTCACCATACTGCAGTGGCGAGGCATTAGCCACCAACTTTGGCAGGTCACATGACCTCAACGTCTCATTCGGGTTCTCCCCCAAAACACCCCTAGTCACCCCCATTCCCGTGGTACCCCCCAAGCTACTCGGTGGAATTCCAGCAAAGCTAGGTCCCCCAAAGGCAGGCATTGGTGGCAACTGAGGAAGTGGCGGAGGCGGCGGCGGTGTCCCACCGGAGCCACACGGTCCCAACCCACATGGTGTTCCCGACGTCCCTCCTCCACAAGCTCGTGGTGGAGTCTTAGGCGGCGGCCCAGGTGGTGGTGGAGGTACCGTTCCCGCTTCCTCCAAAGCAGACATCAAAGATCCTGTGGACGGAGGTCCTGTTCCATGATCCCCTGATCCAATTGGTGGTTGACCATAGTCTTGACTCATAGGTGGTTGACCAAACCCTTGACCCATAGGTGGTTGACCAAACCCTTGACCATGACCAGTCGACCTAAGTTCGGCACCAGGATGACTTCCTTGGTTCATCCCTGACTGCTGTTCATTCATCATGTTCTGAATCCCTTTGTGGAACCGTTCCTCCGCTTCTCTGATGCAACGGAATCGAAACAGCTCAATGGGATTCATCTCAACCGGCTTTTGTGGGGTTTCGGGGTTTGACCTCGGCGGCACTGGACTCTGGACTGGCGCGGCTACCATTCCTCCGCTGCCTCCAGAGCTGGCACTGTAGAACACTTCTTCCGTTCCTGGCTGTGTCCTTCCAAGGCTACCCACTTCCCCTTGAGGGTTCCTTTCATCACGGAACTCCCCCAACACACCTGGACCCCGAGGCGCTTCTACCCCAGATCCAACTTGACGATCCCACTCAACCGCCATCCTTTCATAGGCCCTTCTGGCCGGAGACCAAAACGGACTCACTGCCACTTCTTCAGACTGAACATGGTGTGCACCTAGTACACCTCTACTCTGCTCAGCTGCAACAGCGTCCGCAACAAGACCAGGTGGCCTACTCACAGCCACCTCAACAGGTGGCCGACTTCCAGCCACTTCAACAGGTGGCCGACTTCCAGCCACTTCAACAGTGTTACCAGCAGTTTCTACACGTGCTTCCTGAGACACCTCCCCAGGTCGACTAGTTTCCCCCCTAGTACTACCAACCGGCATCCCTTGGGGTGGCACATGCACTACTGGTGGGCCTTCTGGTGGTCTTGGAACCCCCTCCATCGGCCTTTCTTGACTTGACACAGGTGCTCCAGTTGGAGCCGCCGGCACAGGTACCCCTTGGCGTTCAGGCACAGGTACTTCCCGGTGTTCAGGCACAGGTACTTCTCGGTGTTCCCCACCAGCAGCTGCCCCACCACTGGTAGTTCTCGACCCCGAGCTCGTAGCACCCGCACTGACCGTCCCACGGTCCACTCTCACACTTCTCACTACAGGCCTTCCCACAGGAGCACTTCCAGCCAGAAATTCCCCGCCTGTCACAGCCGACGGAAGGTTCTCCAGCAGCTGACCTGGTGCTCCCACCATGGCCGTCGAGGTTGTTTCTACCCCTCGGTTGTTGCTGTTCTCACCAGCCTGCCCGACCGTCACGTCCACGGCCCGAGCCACTTCCCTCCCGTCAAGGAGTGGAGCAACTGCCCCGGTCGACCCAGCTTCCACAGTCGTCACTTCAGGTCCCCCCACCACTGGCGTAGCCACTGGTCTTTCTGCCAGCTCCCTGGTCATGCGTTCCAACTGCTCTTCAGCAGTTTCTTCTGGAACCATGCCCCTACGCACCATCGAGGATTCCCGGCGCCGATCCATGGCCACCAAGTCCGACACACAGCAGTCAGATCCTTGGGCTCATAACCCACGCGGAGTTCACGCCCGCAACAGAAGGGCTGCGGACCTCTTTTTCCTTGAGCCAAAGATGCCAGGTTAGCATCTGTTTCTTGGTACACTTCTTGATTTGTGTGACGCGCTAAAGCTGCAGTCACCCTTTCAAAATTCGAGGTTCGCGGGAACATACCAGCGCTTGAATTGCGAGTTGGTGGCTAGTAAGTACAAGATCCGTACAACCATTGATGCAATATGATCACAAGCAGACAGCAAGGGACTACCAGCATTGAAAAATGCCGAACACCGCTGAACAACGTTGGTGTGGCTCAAAAAAAACCAGCCCAAGAAACCCGGCCTTGATAGGGGGGGTACGAGGGGCTAGTTGGAACGTACTACATACTTGGTAGATCGGTAGTTGTCTCAATCACCTGTATTGGTTAACCGCTGCCAAACCAGTGACAATAGCTTCCAGTACGTGTGGCCATTGCTTGCTGGCAGCCAGTGCATGATGGCCAAGAATCAATGACTCATCGCCTTGTTACTGCCTTCACCTCTCGTTGGTGATCCTGGTTGACATGCATCTTCGATCATAAGTCGCATTCCATACGACCCACTGGGGAGGCCCCGGGTACCCAGGGAGGGGCACTGGCAGTCCCGGTGACTTCAAAGATGACCTTGACACAGCCCGGCATTGCACTGGCGATCCTTTCTTTTGATTCATGCTTGGATGTTCACTCCCAGGGCTTGTAAGTGGTCACAATTCGCATGGTTTCGTACCGGGGTTAGGCACGCTACCAAACACACAGGGCGCAACTCACCATGGCTCCCAGCTGTCGCTCCAAGAGGCGGCTTGCAGACCCAATCGTCTCGCACTGCTTTCCACCTGGAGCGGCGCCAAAGCGTGGAAAACCGCCACCGGGCTGGTGGTTTTTCACGGCCCCCGTCCTGAAAAATATGCGCAAGTCAACCAACCATTTGTTAAAAAAATGCTAGGGAAAAAGAGAAATGATTAAAATAGCCACCAGCCAGTTGATAGGTATGTCAAAAATGGCGATTTCCCAGGCGATTTCCCATGGACCACAGCCTAACTAGCGTTTAATAGCGAAACCGGTGAGTTGCTATGAGGTGAATGACCGTCGTTTAGCAAATAAATCACCATAGTTTCACAGGCAAACCATGGGAATTTCTGGTTTTTCCATGGGTAGCTTGCCAGGGTCAACAGTGACCCAAGGGCAGGGTAGACGCCTCCTGCTGCAGCAAGGCAAATGCTGGAGCTTCATCGCCCCACAAAACATCCAAGAGCTCCTCCGAAGATCGTGGAAGATGGTCGGATCATGAAATGGCTGGTGGTTGAAGCACCCTTGGTCTAGGCAAAAAAATTGAGGTGATGTTGAATTAACGGTATCATTCATTAATTCATACGGCTAACAATTGTTGATGACTCATAATGGTTAACCAATGGTTAGCAAACAAAAAAATACCAGGAAACCTCTACTGGTTGGTGGGTTCAACCAATTGGTCTACAGAAAAAATGCCAGGAAACCTCTACTGGTTGGTGGTTGAACCACCTCATCCTGAAAAAATGGGTCAACCAACCATTTGTTCATGATTACTGGGGGAAGTAAAACAGCGTTTATAACTACCAGTCAAATGAACAGTGGGTAGACTCAACCACCCTTGGCCTACAGGAACAAACTCCTGGAAACCTCTAGAAATAAAATCTTTCCTGTATGTCGATGGGTACATAATTTTCTTGACATTAATGGAATCCAGGAAACCTCTGTAAATGATTGGAAAATCCATGCAATTCCGAGCGTTAGCCTGTAGAAGTCCACCAATACTGAAGCTGGCAGTTGCCCGAATAAACCTCCAATTGTTGCGGTTGATCAACCACTGAGTCAACAATTTTCCAGGAAATTTTCCGGCAACTCCTATGGTCCTATGGTTGATAGATGTTGATAGTGAATTTTGTTGAGAAAGTCGGGAGAATGAAGGGGCATAACGAACAACAACCACAAACATGAAATATACCATGTCACCATGGTGGTACCCCCATTTGATTGAGATTCGAAGTTTGAGACAGATCATTTGTATTCATTTGGGGGGTGCATTCTAGCAGTTGTTCTCCAACGTGCGTGTATCCTTTAGAATGGTATCTGCACCTTGGTACATCAACACACTTGAGGCCACAACAAACGGAGGTGAGAACGAAACCACTTGGGTGGGCTCAGCAGCCATGGAGTATGAGACTTTGTGGGTTACCTGTGGGTAAGTTTTGTTGGCTTTCCAAGGCGAACCCCTTAAGATCAACGACACTACCATTTGGGCAGGCCACTCCCGGTAGCCATCAAGGCATTGCCCCGAACAGCTCCCAACTGCTGAAAACTCCCATCGGATGAATCAGTTCCCTGCCACCATTGCTACCCATCATGTTCCATCGTGAGCCTATAATTTTCGTGTTAACCCTAATCATGAAGCATCCTATAGTGTTAGTAAGCACTGGTGGTTGTTTATAATCGCGATTAACCATTGTTGAACACAACTGCACATTGTTAATTGCAACATACTGCAACCAACCACGAATTCATCATTAATGAGACCCTTGTAATTATACTCAATTGTTCGCAAGCCTTTCACCAACTATTTGTTCACCGGCAAACCAGTCCTATAACCAGTCATCAACTATAAATCATGATTGGTCGTACTGGTCCCCTACGCTTAATCTTTGCTTCAAGACCATCGTTCAATATCTCTCCATCGCCATCCTGAAGGTTCAGAAGCAGCTGAGGGCGAGCAAGCGGCGCAGCCAAAAAAGGCTGTGGGTGTCATCATTCAATATCACGTGCAACCATTTGGTGACCCGTTTCGCATCAATATCAATGGCAAGCGTTCATGAAGCATGAATTAACAAGTAAATATATAACGAGTCATAATAACCAGCAATCAATCTACGTATACCAAGCTCTCATTATTCATAAACCGTTCAAGCACCATTCATTCACAATAAACCAGCACTTCCCGAATCTGCACGCCTGGGCTGGCACGATGCGGCTGAAGAGGTTGAAGGAACCTCGAGAATTTCAGAGGTTGAGCAGGGGCGACTTGTGAAGGATGTGGATCACTTGATGAATGGACATTCGAGTGCTTCGGGGAATGTGAAGCCTGTACAGCATAAACCCGAGCTTATAACTGGTTGGAAGTGCTTCGGGGTGATTGGCTGGTTGATTATACAATGGTTAATCGGTGGGTGGGTCAGCGATGGATTTATTATACACTGATTTCCTATGGCTGATCAATGCTTAACTATGGCTAATCAATGGTCAGGCAATGGTTTGTCAATGGAAAATTACATTCTTCTTGGAATGACAGACCATGAAAGGTCATTGAGTGACTGGTTCAGTAGTAGTTCATGAATAGTTGATTAAGTAATTTCTGTTTAAAGATCCAGGCGATTGGTTGAATATCACCAGCTAATACCTACGAAGTACTTGTCGATGCTTCTGACAACACCCAGCGCGACTCCTGCTACACATCATTCAATCATCATCCAATCATGCAATCATCCCATCACCACTCAATTGCCACTCAATTGCCACTCAATCATCCACCCAATCACCATCCAATCATCCATCCAATCACCATCCAATCATCATCCCATCATCCGCGTCCCATCAAGGCACAGACCAAGGAGTAGATCGTCTGACTTCCAATGGGTCCTCCACTACCCTGGCTCTGCGCCACTCCCAGCAGCATGGGATCAGCGATGTTCAACGCGTAGGGCTGGAACCAGGTTCCAGCACCTGGCACTCGGAGGGCCCCGCCGGCAGGTGTGAAGCTGCGGGAGCTGGCTCGGAGAGGGGATGTGGGATCAAACGGTTGCTTGTGACTTCAGTAAGTATGTTGATCTTATTGCAGTTTCAATGGATTTCAATTGGTTTCAATGGGTTTCAATGAGTTTCAATCAGAAATCTACTCAGAACGGCCCTTGTTGTAAGTATGGATGTGGTGCAAAGTGGTTGTGGCCTGCCACCAAGGCGTTGGGCACGGTTACAACCAACGTCCGCCATCGAAATTCAAAAACTTCCGCCTTGGTGGATTTTCCACTTCCAAATAGGCCTGCCTTATGGCGGAAGAAATAGATAGAAATCGGTGGGATTAATGGTGGTAGTATGGGAGCATGGACAACTAGAGCCAATCCATTGTGGAAAAATCCAGTCGGTCGATGAAAAAACCCATCGTGGAAATATTGCTGCAGGCAACAATCTTTTTTTGATGATTGTGGTTATATAGGCGTTGAGGCTACGCGCGCAGCCCTTCGCCCTCTCAGCTAAATAGCTGGGGATGCTCTCTGATAAACTAATCTTGTAATGGATAATGGATAGTCCACTGTTTCTACATGGCTTACTGGGAGCTGCCCTTCTCCAGCCAATTCTCTTCGATGACCAGCGAGTAACCGCCTGGGGATCTTCAAAAACCAGCTGCCCCTGACGTCACCAGAGGTCTACATTGCAAACAACAACCAGTTTCCAGCAGTACGTGAGGGGTTTTGCAACACCTGGTAGGTCGGAAGCAGGTTCCAGCTTCCCGGGGAATGTTCAAGGCACCACAAAACCCCTTCCCAGCTTCCCCAGCATCTGCCTTGGGCCAGGATCACCTCCTCTTCTTCCTGCAGATTCCGTGGTGCCCAATCCAACGGAGACCGCGCGAAATCGAAGATGTCCAGGTACCCTGGAGGCGAGGCTACCCTCAAGTCATGGAAGATCTGTGAAGTGCTACGCCCTCCTGGGACCTTGCAGCTTACAGCACTAAAACTAGCTGGCCATCTAAGATTCAATCTGCTACCAACTCGGGTCCCGCAACTCGGGTCACCCAACTCGGGTCATCCAAATGTTTGCGCACTGCTCAAACCAAAGGAACCAAATCTGCACCGCAGTAGGTCCTCTAAAGTACATGGTGGTTCTGCGCATAGGCGAGTTGGTTTCTGGTTGGGGTTACCACTTGTCGATGCAACTCTAGTTTCTTGGTCGGCTGATCAGATCCCAGGCTAACAACTTCACCCTTGGAAATGCATGGCAATGCTGTGTACCAGGCATGACGATCGGCATTGCTATGCCCTGTCTGCTTGATCAATGACGAGCAGAATCCTGAAGGATATACCGGATATAGCATGCAATAGCTGGTTAATAAGTTGCTTGTATGGGATAATATCCGATAATTATTTGGTATGTCACCAGCATTTGGTATAACCAACGGGGGGCCATAACCAACCATGACTATATCAAACCAGTATCAACCAAGACCAGGGTAATGGATCAGCCTACTGTGATCGATATCTGGCCCCCAAGTCATACCCCGCCCCTTGCAGTTTGAAGTTGGAAAAATCACCAAGCCCTAGGTCCGCGGGGCCCTGTCCAACAAATCCCAGCTCGCAACCCTTCACGCTGCTCATGAGCTGAATCAGATGGAGTAATCATTGCTTAGTGCTGCTTGGTGTTGCTATGTGCTGGTCGTATTTCTTGCTAAACTGATTCAGAATTGAAAATGATTAGCCATGACAGCGCAATGGAAACGATTCCACCATAGCTTGCAGATGCTTTCTGCCTTCCAGATATTTCCAAACCATTCCAAACCATGAATGAAACACCTCTGAATCAACCAGCTACTGCAACGAAATCTCACACCTCAAGGCACAAGCTCCGAAAATGAACAGTTTGCCCACCACGTTTGGCTACAAAGGTGCTCAATGCATGGAGGTCCCAGGGGTGCCTTGCCTGTTGTCGCGGAATCGTCGCATCCAAATTTCATGCAGGGCTTGCAGGTTTCCACCTCCTAGCGTGACCGTTGCAAGCTGAATCCCACTGAGACGACTGGCAAGCAGCTGTGTGATCAACCACTACCAGGCTATGGGTCGAGCAGTTCACCAACCAATAATGGGGGATAATGACCGACAATAATAAGGGAAACAAGGATTAATGAATAGGGGAACCAAGGGTACAGGGTTGTGACCAACAGCCAGGCAGCTGTCAATCATGGTGCCCGTGTGCAACCCAGTAGATCAGCGCAGTGGACGGATCATATTGGGATACCATGTTTTAATCAGCTAGCTGCTCAGCAACCATCAAGGGTTGGTCAGTGGCTCAGGTTGAATCCATGATTTTGGATCCGCCAACAAGACATGTTCACGAAGTGTTCATGGCCCATGGCTTCATGACACCCTGATACTCGCATTTCGATGCCATCACTTGGACGACGGCCGCATGAAGCTCGTGACCATCTTGGTTGCTGCTGCTCACCATCCCCTACGAGTCATCCAGTGAATCATCAACCACTGGTAACGATCAGTTCAACCATCAGTTTGGCCGTCAATGAATCGTTGTTGAAGTATTCAAGCATCATCAACCAGCTTGTTGCCCTCTGGGGTTGCCAACCAGCCTGCGAACCTGCCAACAACAACAGTGATTCTCATGTTCTTGTTGTACCTACAATCGAAAAATCACCCAACATCTACTCAACAAGGGTACCCTTGATGACGTGCTGTACACTATGGAAATTGATCATGAATAAAGCTAAGGCCCTCGGCTGACAAGATTTGCTCTAGAATGACTGATTGCTTATATAATGACCTGCATCCTCACTGTCTCGTTGACACAAAAAAAAAGATATCGCCCTCCATTTGCAAAAACGCCCTCCACATGTCAAGCATCAACCAATCCTGTCGCACAGGTCCCTACCAGCAATTACAAGTCATTTAACCGTTTAATCGCCGTTAACCCATCATTTCACGATTAAACTAACCAAAGTCAGTCCTAGCATCACCCTTTCATCAACAAATTCCAAGAAACAATGATGATAGAAACCAAACAACCATTAAGCCTTTTCCACCCATCCTTAACCATCAATCCTACCATCCTTGGTAGGCATCAATCCAACCATCAATCTCACCTCTCGCACATTCGTCTCACGAGTGAGACCGGTGTCATAGCCGAGCTGTTTAGCTGTGCTATGAGACCACTGAAACTAATTACTAATTGACTGTAACTGGCAAAGCTAGGGCCGACAGCCGACGAGCACACCGCAGAGCAGCAGCAAGCGACAAAAGAGACTCAGGGGGCACCAACGCCCTACCAACCACCCCCGGGCAGGGGAAAGATGCACCAAGAGAACCGGCCGAAGCGGTGACTGAAAGGGCCGCTGCCCAACATGGAATAAAACCCAATCGGATGAGAATATCCAACTGCCTTTTCCAAGAACGAAAAAGCACACAGAAAGACGGTTGGACGAAAACCAACAAAGGATCATCCTGTGGCAAAACCCAGGCACCATCATGACGAAATGGTGGCAAAACCCCCGTGGACCAGACAAAGGCCCAAAAAAGCTCCAAAAAGGATGTATCGCTCCAAATCTGCCGCGAGTCGAGATCAATGGCCGAGGGGGTCCACCGAAGGGAGAGCAACCACTGCAGCAATTGACGAGCGAAGGAAGGGCATGGAACTGAAGAGAAATCAAGTTCCACTACATCGGGGACACACACAGCCGCCTGCGGAACCAAGTTGCCCGGCAGGGAGGGCTCACGGGTGGGGACCTCAGCTCTTTCATTTGCAAAAATCTTGGCAACACCAGCCTGGAAAGAGGCCAGCTGCGTGGCCGCCTGCCTCAAAAGATCAACTTGAGCGACCAAGTCACGGAAAAGAGGACAAACAGCCAGCCGAGCTGACTCTCGTGCGACCTTGTCAACACAACCATTGAACCAAGCGTGGACACGTTCCATGCCTGACAATTGACGGTAATCCTTGTGGGAAGGGACCCAAGTGATTGCGCAACTGGCACCATCAATCTCACCAATCCTTAACCATCCTTAACCCTCAATCCAACCATCCATCCAATCAATCCCACCTGTAAACCCTCCCAAACCATCCATAACCATATCCTAGACTATCCAAAACCATTCTTAACCATCAATCCCACCAATCCTAAACCCTCAATCCAACCATCAATCCCACTTAAAGCCTCCCAAACCCTCCTTATCCATCAATCCCACCAATCCTTCCCTCATAACCCTCCCTCCATATGGCTGTGGGTCAAAACCCTGCACCCCTTGTCCCCCTATCATTAACCAGGCTGTTTTCCCTGTAAAATGGTTGATGAACTTATCCTCCATTACTGGTTGGTTAACTGCTTGACCCAGCTCGCCATATAACAGTCAAACACTACCAAACCACCAGCCAGCAACAGTACAAAGTGGGCCCCCAACCCATTAAAAGTTGGTTTATAACTAATCTATCCAGGGTTAACTACCAGTTATAGGCGTTGTACCCCCTATGATCAACCATAAACCAGCTATTACTGGTTGGTTAATATCAGCTCATATGGTTATCAACCATGAAAAACCATATCGCTCCATCCCCGGCCGCTCCTTCCAGAGCTCGAGGCCCTGCACGGTGCGCTGCGCTCGCACGGCCCGGTGCAGCCGCAGGCGCCGCAGCAGCAGCAGCACCCAGGGACTCAGCTGCAGCAGGCGCCAGGACTCCCAGGAGCCGATCCTTGGGGCGACCACGGGGGATCCAGGGCGGGCTT
The DNA here is from genome assembly GCA_009767595.1 of Symbiodinium kawagutii. Lineage (NCBI taxonomy): Eukaryota > Dinophyceae > Suessiales > Symbiodiniaceae > Symbiodinium > Symbiodinium kawagutii. The sequence goes on along the minus strand of VSDK01004196.1, from coordinate 95,429 downwards.
GGAAGCGATGGGTCCGATGGGCGATGGGTGATGGGTGGATGATGGATGGGTGATGGATGGTTGGTGGATATGGTTGATGGGCCATGGGTGTTTGATGGGTGGATGATGGGTGGTTGGTGGATGGATGGTTGATGAATGGATGCTGGTTGAAGCTACTTGATGATAGTGATCAATGATGTTTTAAGCTGCTATGGGTGGTTCATTTTTTCTAAGCTACTACTGTTAGGTTGAGCTGTTACTACTAGATGGGTGAATGATGGTTTATACTAGGTTGGCTGATTGGTGGCTGAACTACTCCTACTACTAGGTGACTACTAGTGAATACCAACCATTGGTTAATGTTAGGGAACTACCAGCGGGTCGTGAATGATGGCTGGATGATAGTAATGGTTAAAAGATGGCTTGAGCTAGTAGATGATCAAATTCCGACAATTTTCAAACCCAATAAATGGTTGATGATGTTGATGATGATGATGATGATGATGATGATGATGATGATGATGACGATGGGTGTGTGCGTTCTATGTCCGCATTGCATCTATATCTGTTGGTTGCCGGGGTTTGTCACCTTTGGTCACCAGCCGCGGCGCGCTCATGTTGCCACCAAAGCACTTCAAGGGTTTCCTGAGCGCCATGCGATCATGGGAGACCCATGGCGTCCCAGAGATTCGAATTGTTAGTTGGTCAATCCTGATACATCCTGAGGGTTGGTCAATCCTGATATATCCTGAGGGTTCAGCACTTCGGAACTTCCATTGCCCAACAAAGTGTTGGAATTCGTAGGGACTAGTTCGCACTTGCATCTACATCTGCAAAAGTTTGCTGTGCTTACTCTGGCTTCGTTGAAAGTGCCATTCCGGAGATGGATGAATTGGATGAGAAAAATCGCTTGGGAAACCTCCCATTTTTCATCATTAGGGAATAATCTACCATTGTTGCTACTAAGCCACTAAGCATTGTTGTTGTCAACCACAGCCAGTATTGTCATTAAACATTGTTGTTTTAGAAGCCACTATTGTTAGTGACCATTTTTGCTATTTACAACCATTGTTGTCATTAACCATCATGATTTTTGTTTACGATGGCTGTTCTTGACCATCATCGCTCATACTACAGTAGTTATCTTTGGTATTGATCATTGCGTTTATCAACCCTGCGTGCTACTGACGACCATTGCTGATAGCCATTTCAAAAAGTATTTTCATGGCTGTGGTTGCTATGAATCATCACGATTGTTATGAACCGTCGTTTTGATGACCATTGTTGTTGCTAATCGCTACCGTGCATTATCAGGATCATAACCATGATTGTCCGCAACCACCGTTGCTATTGACAACCACCACTATTACTGGTCAGTATTCAGAATCATAAGGGATGACCGTCATGGCTATTTGCCATCCTCAATTATGACCCTTGTTGACCATTCTCAATATTGTTGTCAGCTGCCATCGTTCATTCTTGCAACCATTGGCAACCATCATCATTGATCATTATTGTTACTTACCATCATCATGAATCATAACCATTTTCAATGATTACATGCTTCGAATCATATGATTCATCGTAGGCTCTTTGTGAGAATCACCATTCTCATCCTGCTATTAACCATCATCATCATCATCATCATCATCATCATCATCATCATCATATGTAATCATCATCATAGCCATCGTTCAGCATCCAAATTCATCCCAAAATGCATCACCCTGGGCCCTGGTGGCTTGTTCATAACAATGGCTATCAAAAATTGCCATTGTTACTGAACCATCAGTTGACCATTGACTGACATTAATGACCATGAATTGATCAAATGTTCCAGGGAAGCATGGTGTCTTTTCAAGCTGCGCATGCTCATGGTGACTCTAGATTGTTGCAGGCTAGCAAGCACATGTCCACTGGAGCAAAGGTGGGAAAGCAATGGCAAGCAAAAGTCAACCCTCAAATAACCATCGATTGCTAGCTAACCAAGGGCAAGACAAGACGAAGTTTCCTTCACCAACTATCCTCATTGATCACGCGGATGGCTGAACGTCGCGTTTCCCCAAGGCTAATTGATCAATGACCATTTCTTGTTGCATAACCAGTCATTAGTGGTTGTAAGCCCTCTAAAAACCCAATGATTCATGGCTACTAACCAGAGATACAAACCATCATCATTCTCCGTAACCATGACTCATCCATCAACTAACCATCGACTGACCATTACTAGTAACCACTATAAGCCGCATAAAACCCACATTACTGACATTAGCAACCATCATTAACCCCCAAATTAATCATTACAATTGATCATTGATGGCTTCATAACCCAAGTAGCTGATTACCCACCTGGTTCGTGGTTGAACCACCCCGTCACGAAAAATATGCCCAAGTCAACCAACCATTTGCTAATGAGTACTAGGGAAAATCAAAAACATGTCAATCCAACCACCAACCAGCTAGTTGTTGAACCACTGTGGTTGCTTATTATCCTTATGAACCCGGATATTTTCCCACCTTAAAACTGCTTGATGGCTAACCCGTTCGTAGCTGAGCCTTCCACGTTAGGGCTTCGGATCCCCTATTGTTTCCTATTGGCAGTGGGTCAGTTCACCCCGTACCCCTGGTTCCCCTACTATAAACCATTGTTTTCCCTATGAGATTGTTGGTGGAAATCCCCCATGAGGGTTGGTTGGTTAACTGCTTGACCTATAGCCTATTGATGGTATATAAAAACCAAGTCTCTCCAAGGCTTCGCCCAGCAGTTGCCACACGTCTTCGTCCAGCAGTCGTGCAATGGCTGCGTCGGGGAGCGGCGCTGCACGCTGCGGCAGAGTCCAGGGAGAGCCCCTCACCGCACGCCACACGGCAGGTTGTTGGCAAGACTGGGCGAGTTTGGTTGAGGATGGGTTTCCTTGATGGGTTTCTTTGATGGGTTTCTTTGATGGGTTTTTGAAGGGTTTTTCAATGGGTTTGATGTGTTTTTGAATGGTTTTTGATGGGTTTGATGTGTTTTTGAATGGTTTTTGATGGGTTTGGTTGGTTGTTGAATGGTTTTTGATGGTTTTGATGTGTTTTTGAGTGGTTTTTGATGGGTTTGATGGGTTTTCGAATGGTTTTTAATGAGTTCTTCTAGTGGTTGGTCATGGTGAATGATGGTTTTGACATTTTTTCTCTGTTTTTCTTTCTGGCGGTGAATGATGGTGAATCATGGTTTCAAGAGGGTTTAGGCTTCATGATTTTTTGTGATTTTGCTTTTCGAGTGATTAAAGATGGTGAATGGTGTCTTCGCCTGTGAAAACTCGCTTCTCGATGGTTAGTTGCCGGCTTCTTCAAGTCGTAACCCGCTGTTTTAACCAGCCCGTCGTTATCCCTGCTGTCTACTGGTTGATCTCTACTGTTGATGGTCCACCGTGATTCGTCAACAGCCTAGAGACCTACTGGTGGTTGCAGTTCAGTGTTCGAAATATTCATGATTGAATATAGAAAAACCTTCAGCTTCTTCACAATTACTGGTATCTCAGCGTCTCAGCGTCACAAAGTTCGAAACCTTCCAGAACAAACTTGCTGATATTATTTTGTGACTAGTTAGTAGTTGCTTCACCATTTTTACCATTGGTAATAGCATCGACTTCTGCACCATTGCAAATTGAAATTTGTTTGCTTCAGCGATTTAGTATTCAATTTAGGGTACTGTTTGAGCAATTTAGTCTATAATATTCAAACTAGGTTTTCAAAGTAGTTTGGTATTCAAATTAGGGTTAAAAAAATTCCAATCCGATGGATAGTTTTGCTGGCTGTAGCCATCGTTAACCACGCTCTCCACCATGAATACCAACGATCAGCCATTCACCAAGCGGTATCAAATACGTTCTGGTAAACTAACATGGCAATGGAAATCCACCATTTTGCACGGAAAAACCCTGGGAAATCATCCATTGGAATGGTGGATTTTCGCGGATTTTCCAGCCAGCCATGTTAGTTTACCAGAGAGTAACCATCAATTAACCCTGCGTAGACCATTAGCTAACCATCAAATACCCATTAGTTAGCCATTGGTGGACTAACAAAAAGCCATCCACCATAGATTGCCCCATAGTTAACCAGTAGTCAGCCATAAATCAACCAGTCATCAACCGCTATATATATATATATATGTATAGATATGGATCTCCAATTGATGATGAAAAACCAGTTGACCATAAACGTACCATCAACCGTTATATATACATATGTTCATTTTTCCATCACCATCGGTGAAGACTGCCTGCGGCAGTGGCAGGAACACAGACTATTCGTTTCGGTAGCTGTCTGCAAAAATATGGAGGAAGATATCCACGAATGAACAATCAATTGAACAACCAGTCGACCACAAATGTACCATGAGCTAATCTGCTGTCAATCATAGTTAACCACTCAGAAACAATGAACCCGTGCGGCGCATGCGGGTCTCACAACAAGGAACTACCCCAGTTACCATCCTCTGTGTCAAGCTTTTGTAGCAATAAACCAACCATAGCTTTGGGGGTCCCCAATTCCAGGCTTGAGAAACCACCATATAGTGTAGTTGTTTTTACTTGTTTAACCATTTTCGTTGGTGATTCTCCCCTACTATCCCCTATCAACCAATGGTTGCTGGCGCAAGGGAAACTCCGAACCACCACATTGGCCAATCCCAACAGGGTGATAACCCCTATAAAATCCTAGAAAAAACTGCATAATCCTCACTAAACCAACTATGAACCACCAGAGTTCACCTTCCCGGACGATCCCCGGACTCAGCAACCAACGGCTGCTGGCGCAAGAGAAGCTATGAAGCACCAGAGTTCACGACCAGGTCACGGAGAGTTGTTGCCCAGCAAGAAGATGCGGTGCACGTGGCAGGGCCTCGGTGGCACACCGGGGCGTCGTAACTTTCTGCAGGGAAGAGCCTGGGGTTTTTGAGGTGTGGCTCATGAGGGTTTTTGCATGTTTGGGTCGTGTTTTTTTTTTTTTTCGAGGGGTTGATGATGGTGAATGATATTGAATGATGGTTTTGAGGGTTTGGTCCATGTTTATTTCGAGTGGTCAATTTTGGTCCGACGATGGTTTGATGATGCCTTATGGTGTCTTTTTGCTCATGGTCGTTTGAAGGCTCGTGAATGTAGAAATAGTTTAATGACAATTTGGTGAAGAACCAGTGAATAGCCGGCTTGAAGATGCTTTAGTGATAGGCTTGCAGAGGTTTAGTGGTGATTCATTGATCAAAATCATGGTGGGTGGAGATTACTACTAAAAACTTGGTTATAGAAAGGATGATAATTGGTGGGGTCCCCTATTTTGAGAAAACATCATGTTGATGGTTAATGTCAACGCCAGTTAAGGACTGTGCTTATGCTCAGACCTTGTTCTGAATGTTTGTGACTATTAATTATGCTCATACCCCAGGAATGGTTGATGCGAAAACCTCCAAAAACTTATAATTGGTCGTTAAAGCAGGGGGTTCTTATCGATTTGCCCATCAACAAACCGAGTGATATCATCCTCGTCAAAAAGCCTAGCTGCACATCGAAATGCAAAAGGATCTTGTCTCATCTTCTGGATTTGATCATGACTGGGGTGACATGTCATCGAAATTCGTCCGCTCCCAATTCACGATGCGGCCCTGTTTGTACATCTGACCGCCTGGATGTATCAAACTCCCTGCGATGGATTTGCATCAACCTTTCGGCATGCTGATGAGGGAGCTTCAACCATCCCCCAGTTTACCAGCTCAATAGCTGGCGATTCATCTCAAACATGGCTGGTTTCTGCATGATTTTCCATGATTTTGACTGGTTTATGCATGATTTTCCATGATTTTGACATGCACACGCGGCACATGCGTCCAGATCCAACACCTTCCATGCCTTCCCAGGCGCCCCGGTCCCACCGCCCGCGACAAGGCACAACTCCTCGCGAGGGAACTGCCAGCGACCACAGGACAGGCGCTTGCGTTTGCCTGGGTGCTGGGAGGAACGGGTCGCCAGTGAATGGTGTGGCGATCTTTTTTTGGTCAGGGCATCCAAGGGTGGCTGTGAATGATACTTTTTTTTGCCAGGGCATCTCAGAGGGTTGGCCCTGCCTTTAGCAGACAAACATGGGAAAATAACTGAAAATGAGGACTATGGTGTGAATGATACTTCTGAAAGAAATATAACTTGATGATAGTAATAAGCAATAGTAATAATATTGATCATAATAGTAATGCTAAACATAATAGTACAAATCATAATGATAATAAACAATAATGATAACACTACTAATAATATTAGTAACAACAATAATAATACTAAGTAATAACAATAAACAATAATAATACTACTAATAAAAAACAATGATAATAACACAGGCTAGTTGCGTTAAAAAGATTCAGGTACTCATACAGGAAGACCTGCGAGGATGCACACACCCGGACATGCTTCATCAAGAAAAGTGTCCATGCTGAATGTGGAAATACCCACCGTCGATGAAATTGTGAGCTTCAAAATTCTGCATGTTCTTGGATGATGTTTCTCTCTATGCCAAGACTTCAGCAAATGATCACCTGTCAGCTAGTGCCTCGCAAAATCGGTTGCTCATAAGCCATCGGAAATGCTTAATGACAGCAAGTCACTGCGCATCATTACATGCAGAAACAACACGTCTCACGAACTATCCCCTACCACGATCATTCATAGTGCAAATAAAAATGTAGCAAACACTTCCATGACTCCATCAGCGGTGCAACAGTGTAACCCAAAGCAATCCCTGGTTGCCCTGCGAAAAAAATGGCTGAGGGCATCCTAATAAACAAACATACCAATCAAAAAATTTTGGTGCTGAAGCAGCACTGATGAGAACTACAGTCAAAAGCAACTACAGAATGCTCATTTTGATAAATATATTGCTATTTTTACAATTTCAATCATCAAAATCAAAAAAAGAAAATTCTTCAAATTGATTAAAAAGGGCTACCTGGAGTGGTACCTCAAGTGGTACCTGGAGTGGGTACCTGCTACGCAGCGTCTACCCGGAGTGGTTGCTGGCCATCCCTGGTAGCTCCACCCCCGCCACCTTGTCGTCGGAGCCATTGGCCCAGCCGCAGCAGGAAGAAAATCTCGGGAAACGGCTCCGCGGTCAGATCCATGGCTGCTGGTAGTGATTGGTTCGTGAAGCTAGGGTGGTTCATGGCTGGTTAGATGGTGGTTATGGGGTTGACAGTCAATGGTTAATGGCTTTTTAATAGATCAACCATCCATACTTGGATGTGCGGCGACCAGGGTTAGTGAATCCATGGTAAGTTACAGTACGCCTTGGTAGCTGAAGGAACCCCTAAAAACCATGGGAATTGGGACCACTTACGAGCCGTGGGGGTGCACATCCAAGTAAAAGTTCATAATAATCATTGATTTTAGTGGTCGAATGATTACTACTTACTAGTCAAGCATTGTCAGTAGAGTCGTTGGTGAATTATTTTACCAGCCAATAATTGCTTCAGAACCAGCCACCGGGAATGCGTAACTATTGCCAAAGAGATTACTGCTGAAAGTGGTTAATAGTCAGTGGTTGTTTTGATTGAGCTTTCTGGTTAGGTAACCAACTAATAGTGACCACAACTAATCATATCAATAACCTTGATTGGTAACCTATTCTTGCCCTTGTGGTAATATCAATGATTAAACATCAATGATTAAATATCAATGGTTCATCTTATCAACCACTAGTGGCTGGTAATGGCTAATGACCGATCAAGTTGATGAGCTGATGCGGACAACCTGCCAGTGACGATATCAAACTGCTAGAGGCTTGTTGTTTATATGATAGGCTATGGGTCAATTTTTTTAGCACCCAACCAATGATTAAATAGCTGGCTAGTTTGGTTTTGCCATGATTCGTTGGGGCTTAGTTCAGCTACCCGGGTTCACCAACAAACGCGGCAGGGCACGGTGCTTGGGCCCCCTTCCCGCGCTAGCCGCTGAACCCCCGCCACGTGACGCAAAGGAAGCTGCCCAAGGTCATGCGAAAGCCCAGTTGGCCACCGAAAAATCCCATGGCGAAATCAGAGGTGCCTGGGCGTTCGCCAGGAACATGGATAGAGATCGTGAACTCATGGTTAATATAGAAAAATTGGTGATATAGATGGTGAAAACCTCAAAAATGGGGAAAAGACTGGTTGATATAGGTGGTGAACTCATGGTTAATGGGTAATTTATGGTGAAGGCATGATCTGTTGAGTAGTAATTCGTTCAAGGGTCATGGCTGATACTTGACTTGTTAATGAATACATATGATATCACAAAAGAATATTGAACAATGGGTTTGACCACCAGATCTTGATGTTCAATGGAACAGAGGCGTGGATTGATGAATAGGAACGTCATGGGAAGCGAAAACATATGATTAATATTCTTATTATGTTTATCATCATTGTCATTATTACTATCATTATTAACTATTTTAAATCATTATTATTATATATCATCATCATCATCATCATCATCATCATCATCACCACCATCATCATCATCATCATCATCATCCTCATCATCATCATCCTCATCCTCATTCTCATCCTCCTCATCCTCATCCTCATCCTGCCAGAAGTCCCAGAAAACAAGAGTCAAGAAGGCAGTTTTTCAATGGCTTATGATCGGCCAGGCGTGGCATCTCCATCGCTGTTTGGGTCAACCATCTGCCGCCGCACCGGGTCGCTGAGGCATTTGGGATTCACGTTGACTTCTGGAACGCCTTGCCGCAAACACCGCGGAGCCAACAGCTGGTTGAGTCATCCAGGATGAAGTTGGGGTACTAATGGTCGTGTTCTCCAATCATAGCCATTATATACACTGGTTGGTGGTTGAACTACCCCTATGGAACATATATGAGTCAACCACCAACTTTTTAGCACTAGGGAAAATAAAAACCTTTGAAACCACCCACCAGTACAGTATGGGGAAAACCACCAGTGACATCCAGTGCCTTGAGCGCCATGGCGGCTTGGACGGGTTGCCATGTCTAGAGACTACTACGGCACTGGGATTCCAGCCATGGAGCTGACCATTTTGGGAACCTGACCACCACAGCTGCTACTTCATCCGGAGTAAAATTCACAGGAACTCCGAACAAAATATGGCTTTGTAGCAAATGTGGTGAGAAGTGGTGCACCTGTAGCGAAGAGCATGGAGATGGCTGCTTCCGGACAAACAGCAGGGTGACATCCAAGGAGAATGGCTTACAAATAGGGCGACCAGGGGCAGCATAACTGGTTGGTGGTTTTGTTTTAATTTGTGTAAAAAAATTGTCAACCAACCAGTAGTTTATCATGGCTAGGGAAAGTAAAAAATGCCGATCAAACCACCAAACTGATAATTGCTGATAAAGACAAAAACCTGGCTGATAAAGGCTAATCAATTCGAGCTTGGCCCGGCCTTGCACACATTGAAAGGGACACGTGGAATTGGGCCAGGAGGCCCATTTGTAAACCGCGTTGGGCGTGTCCGGTTTGTTGTGACAGTCATGGCAGGCAACACCATCACCTGGGCAGCAAAGCCAGCCCTTGGAATTGCTGAAGATGGGAAAACAATGCTGCGGAGTATGAATTCTCATTAGTGATTCACCCATGACTTTGACTATTCACTTTCAGCATTGGTCGATTGAGGGCAAAAAAAATGACCAACATTTGCTAATGGACTCTTATTTGCATCTATTAGCCATTGACCAATGTTGTAGGCTACTGGCCATCGCCATTGCTGTAAGTTGTTATCATGAACTGGTTTGTGGTTGAACCACCCCTACGAAAAATATGCTTTGTCAACCAACCATTTGTTAATGATCGCTAGGGAAAATAAAAAATGCCAATCAAACCACCAACCAGTTTACCATAGGGGTTAACTACCAGTTATAGGGGTTATAACCCAACTTATAGGTGGTTGGGGGCCCACCTTGTATCATGAACGATCATGACCAACCACCTGTGACGCTGGATGGCACCGATCGCAAAGGCGGGTGCGCCCTTGCACGGCGCATGATCGACCACGGCACAGGGTGTAGTGGTGGATCGACTGCCTGAACAACCGAACCACAAAGTCAACTTTAGCATCAACTAATCAACTAATCAACTAATCAACTAATCAACTAATCAACTAATCAACTAATGAACCAATCAACTAATCAACTAATCAACCAATCAACTAATCAACTAATCAACTAGTCAACTAGTCAACTAGTCAACTAGTCAACTAGTCAACTAGTCAACTAACCAATCAATCAATCAATCCATCCATCAATCAATCCATCCATCAATCAATCAATCAATCAACCAACTAATCAATCAATCAATCAACTAATCAATCAATCAATCAATCAATCAACCAACTAATCAATCAATCAATCAACTAATCAATCAATCAACTAATCAACTAATCAATCAATCAATCAACTAATCAATCAATCACTCAATCAATCAACCAACTAATCAATCAATCAATCAACTAATCAATCAATCAACTAATCAACTAATCAACTAGTCAACTAATCAATCAATCAATCAACTAATCAATCAATCACTCAATCAATCAACCAACTAATCAATCAATCAATCAACTAATCAATCAATCAATCAACTAATCAATCAATCAATCAACTAATCAATCAATCAATCAACCAACTAATCAATCAATCAATCAACTAATCAATCAATCAATCAGTCAATCAACCAACTAATCAATCAATCAATCAACTAATCAATCAATCAATCAACTAATCAATCAATCAACTAATCAACTAATCAACTAGTCAACTAATCAATCAATCAATCAACTAATCAATCAATCAATCAATCAATCAACCAACTAATCAATCAATCAATCAACTAATCAATCAATCAATCAATCAACCAACTAATCAATCAATCAATCAACTAATCAATCAATCAATCAACTAATCAATCAATCAATCAACTAATCAATCAATCAATCAACCAACTAATCAATCAATCAATCAACTAATCAATCAATCAATCAGTCAATCAACCAACTAATCAATCAATCAATCAACTAATCAATCAATCAATCAACTAATCAATCAATCAACTAATCAACTAATCAACTAGTCAACTAATCAATCAATCAATCAACTAATCAATCAATCAATCAATCAATCAATCAACCAACTAATCAATCAATCAATCAATCAACCAACTAATCAATCAATCAATCAACTAATCAATCAATCAATCAATCAATCAACCAACTAATCAATCAATCAATCAACTAATCAATCAATCAATCAATCAACCAACTAATCAATCAATCAATCAACTAATCAATCAATCAATCAACTAATCAATCAATCAATCAACTAATCAATCAATCAATCAACCAACTAATCAATCAATCAATCAACTAATCAATCAATCAATCAACTAATCAATCAATCAATCAATCAATCAATCAACCAACTAATCAATCAATCAATCAACTAATCAATCAATTCGTAAGATGCTGGCTTTCAAGGGATGTACACGGTAGAGTCATGAGTTGCGAGGGTGTACTTCCTAACGGGATAGTTCGTCATGAATATTCATGACGCAACTTGTTCGTTTACTGTGAAACCCTTGATTTGCTTAAAAACCCATAATTCAAAACTGATACATTAATGATCTGTTGCTTCCAAAAAATGATGCACTGCTTAAACAAATACCACGGTTTTTATTGCAACATCAACAACGATCACATCAAATAAGCACATAGCAAATCGGACTATTATAGCATGTTTCATTGCAAACCAATTGCATAGCATTGTTTTTGCTCCCTCATCTATTCTACTGGTCAACAATTGGGTGACAATAGGCGACAATAGACACGCATAAAGATTTACAATCCTATTAAGAAACACCCATGTCACATGTTGTATGTTTTCATGTTTTTGACAACGGCTAATTGATAAGTCTAATTTCGGTCATTTACCCTCCTACTCAAAAAATATCAGTCATCAGTCAAATCAACCAAAAGGATTCAGTTGATTGGTATGTAAAACGAAGGATACCGTCCTGAGGTACTGAGGTACAGGCATGATATGTGACCTTTGGCTTCATTGGCTTTGATGGGCTTGTAACCGCCTTTGCTCACTATTTGACTAACATCAGTTGGACTGACCATCCATGAACCCATGATCAATTGTCTGTGTTCATGTTGATGGCACGACGTAGTATTGAATCCGGCAATCGTAATAGTTTGTGCAATAGATGTTGATTCCAATGGTTCAATGGATAATCCAATGTCAAATCATATCATACTCATTTGGCAGCTCATCTGGTCATATGATACGTCATGTCATCCATTCACTCAAATATTTACGCAGTAAAATCTTGCATAGCTCAGAAGCTAACGGCCAACAATCAATCGACCAACCGACTAACCCAACGGCCGTCCAACCATCCAACCACCCAACGATCAACCAACAAATACACCAAACAACAAATCAACAAACAACAACAACGACATAAAGTCCGACCAACCGTGAAACATCCGGTTCCCACTCAAAGCCAGTCACAGCCAGTCGCAAGTGTTTCTTCCGCAGTCAAACGAGTGCTGATCTGAGCGACACCACGTGCGCAATGCTCAATGCGCAAAAACGAGTCCGCGATGATGTGCACTTAGCAAATCTCTAGAATCCACCGATGCGAGATACATCCATATCCATATCAAAAACTATACACATTTGTTTCCAACATTGATTGATTGTATCAATGATCGGAACTTGATACTTGATAGGATATACTGATTGATGATTTGATGGTAATGGTTATTCATAATATGCTTTGTTAAGTGTCAGCTGTAAGTTGTACAAAGAATGAACAGTTGACTCGTTTGCCAATTGACAGTTGGCCAGTTGGCCCACCTGTATATTTGGGTAGCACCACACTCTTTGCATGGTAAATATCAAACAAATCCGATAAACAAACAATACATACATACAGACATACAAATACAGATACAAAATGATACAAACATGGTGTGACAATGATAAATGTTACAGCTGATACAACTATGATTAGCGTTGATTGTAAGTTTAAACTTATGATTGTGATCATTGATCATTGATCATTCAAATTTACGACAACCGTGAATGATCAGCAGTACAATTGCATATAATTGCATATAGACAAAAACACACATAGCCATAGCAACCATATAGCCATACCATAACTATGACCATACAATAATACACATACACACATACACACATACACACATACACACATACATGCATACATGCATAAATGCATACGCATATTTGCATGCATACATGCATAGACGCATACACACATACACACATGCATACAAACATACATACATAGATACATACATCACATACACATTTAGTCAAGGAAATCAATAAATAACTAAATCGCACTACTACCGCTGACATTTCAATATTCATAGTCGGTGGCCGATGGGCCGATGGTTGTTCACCCAGAACTAATAATGATTGATTGATTGGTCATTGGTCATCAATAAATCAATAAATAACCAATTTACAGTATAGTATAACCACATTCCAGATACCCACACTTCTTAAATCACATTGCATCATGAATCAATATGATCGTAGTCAAGTTAAATTATCATGAGTCATGAGTCATGAGTCATCATAGTCGAGAGAGCCTTCGCAATCAATACTAATCACACGATGTTGTCACTTGTCATGGTAATGGTAATGTGTAACCATGGTACAATATGGCCGATATGGTAACGGTATGTCTCTTGGTGATGTCGTGGCGCTGTTATGGCACACTGGTGAATGCCACAGTCCACAGTGACTGCTCAGTGTATTGGTTGGTCTGGCGGTCTGGCCTCATCTCGCCTCGAAGCCATTGCATGCTTCATCGTACTGTCTGTCTTTCTACATCTTTGCACAATCATCGTCAGTTGTCGCAGTGTTTAGCACTGTCGCTGTTGTAACTTTGGCATTACATTGCCTATGGTAAATTGAAACTCTTTGGGAACAAGGCGCAGACTTGGTCTTCACCTTTGCGAGCACCTCGCAACGTGCTTTGCCAACTCTGTCAAACGGGATAGCCAGGATTTGGCTACGCGGTTGGATGATGATAATGGTGATGATGATGATGATGACGATGATGATGATGATTTGCTAAAATTATGTGTGATTGTGCCTGTGTAGTCTGATAGGCTAGGCCAGGTACCTCTGTCTGTGTCTCTGAGTCTGTCTGTCTCTAACTTCTCTGGTGTTTTTATTTTTTTTCTTGTTCCCTTGGTCCCTCGTCCCAGGCATACAACAACAACAACAACAACAACAAGAACATAACAACAACAACAACAACACTAGCGACTAGCGCCACTAACGCCTACTTACTACTAGACTCCTTACTCCTTACCATCAAATAGATAGCTATTTGTCGAAGCCTTTGTCATATGTTTGTGCCGGACTCGGACTTATCAATATACTGAACTGATATAATGATTGAAATAACATAAACCCAGCTGTAGTACTTGCACGTCATTAGATTTAAACTGATTGATTGATTGACGACTGATGTGATTAAGAACACACGTTAAATCAACATGCCTCATGCCAACATAAAACATAACTATTTAATTGTCTCAGTGTTGCAGACTCGACTCATCATCCAACCAAAAAAAAGAACCCGTCTCTAAAGACAGAGGCGCAAAACAAAAATCAAATGTCTTGTTTGGAGTCTCTTGCTGTGATGTTGGACTGTTGGTTGATTGACCGATCCGCTGATCATCAATCTTCTTTAAATCTTCTTTAGTCTTGTCTTGCCTAACTACTTTTCAGACGACCACAGCGACCCGCGATAACATCACAGCAATGTCACTCATTTCAAAAGATGATCGGCATTCTTCAATGCCTTCCTAGCTTGAGTCGACAACGCCTTACTACTACTAGAAGTGGCTTCTGTTGCGGCCACTTCAGTCATTGCTGTACGGATCGCCGCGAAACCTAACTTGTCCATCACTCGCCCAAGCTGTCGAGCATTCGCCCCAGCGCCGCTCTCATCCTTGATGGGAGGACGTGTCAACCTTAGGGACGGGTTGAGCTGAAAGTTGAGAGTTGGGTTGCAAAAACTAGACGAGACAAGTCTCATCCAGTCGTCCAGTCCGACCAGTCCACTCACATGGTCTCACATGGTCACATGGCCAAGGGACCAATCGATCTCGAGATGAGTAGTGAAGTGAAGTAGTACAAGTACAAGTAGTGAAATAAAACAAAGCATGGTATGCATTGTATGCATGGTAACCAATAACCAACAAAGCAAGCTAATCATCACCATCACCATGACATGATTAACATGATACAACCATAGGACCATACACCATATGGACCATACGCACCATACGGGCCATGGGCCATAGACGGTCAGTGAGTCAGCGAATGCAATGCCAGTGAATGCTGCTGAATTCGAGTGTTTGTGAATTTTGTGGTGGATCAGTGGATCAGTGGATAGTGGATAGTCGGATAGTCTAGTGGATTATGTGATTTACACCCTAGACAAAACATCGGAACATAGACTCATAGATAGAGATAGATTGATTTAGACAACTTACTTATAGGCAACTTAACAATGTCATTATGTCATTGTAAACAGTGGCAACTGCAACTACTACTACTACTACTACTACTACTACTACTACTACTACTACTACTACTACTACTACTACTACTACTACTACTACTACTACTACTACTACTGCTACTGCTACTGCTACTGCTACTACTACTACTACTAATATTACGGCAACAGCAGCAGCAATAACCCTTCGACCCTGGACGTATAATGTACAACAATAGTCCGACCAACAATACCTGTAACAACCAGCTCAAAAAAACTAACAAACTAACAACTGACTAACTAACAACTAACAACTAACTTATAACTAACAAACTTGACAAACTAAGAACAACTCCGACTCCGAACTCCTCATAAAGATCGGAAAGGAAACTCATAGAAAGCTCGGTACCCCTTCATCTTCTCCTCGAAGTCCGGGTCACTGCTCTGGAACGGGCACGGGTTGATCACCTTCTGTTCACCTTCTGGATTATGAACAAAATATGGCACGTTGACAAAGAAGTCCTTCTTTGGCTTAAGCACCTGCGTCTGCGTCTTGGCTTTTTTCTGCGAAGCACTGACCTCAGTCGTCTCAGCCTGATGTTTCTCATCCTTCAAGTTGGCCTGTTCAGCCTGTTCACCTTTGCCGCCGTCACGGTCAGAGATCTCAGCAGCGTTCTGTTTCTTCTCATCTACTTCTACTGCTACTACTGGCACTACTGGCTGTGGTTGTTGTCTCCATGAAAGAGGTGTTCGAAACAAGCACATCTTGTAGACCAACTTCAAGTTGGCTGTACTAACTGACTTCGCAGCCTTCAGCGTCCATGCAGGAACAAACTGTTCTCCAAACATGGATTTGTGAGCATCGCCGGTGATGAAAAGGACCGCCTGCGAACCAGACTTCTCCACAACCTTGGATTGTTGGAGCTGCAAACTCTGACTCTACTCTACTACTGTTATTACTACTACTACTACATCATCATCTAGAGTGTTTGCATGTAGTTGTTGTTGTAAACTTGTACACTGCAACCTTCCCATGACCTTCCCTGCAAAGTAATTTTGCATAGTGAATTGTGGGTGGGTGAGTGGTAGTAGAGTAGTAGAATAGTAGAATAGTATCTCAGAGCTCAGAGCGCATACAATTTTGCATATGACATTATATAATATGCACAGTACACAGTACACAGTACACATAGAATCAGTCGTCGAGAGTTTACAAAAAGAATAGTAACTTAGTAGCTTGTCTAATCATCTTGATGGATGAAATGGCTGAAAGCATTTTACTTGAGATAACCCAAGTCCAAGTATAGTTGTGTTTGCACTGTGTAATCGCAATGTGGCTGTTATCAGGTGTCAGCAGTGGTCCTGATAATTTTGATGACTCATTTGCTGAAACAAACAGCAAAGAAGCAGTGCGTTTGTGTGTGACAGTCATAGTGCAATATGATCTATTATAACAATTTGACAATTGTAGTCGTTATGATTTATGATGTTAGTCTAATTGGCCCAATGAATCAAATAGTTTAATTTTTAACGGTCACTGTGTCAATGGTTAATGTGAGCCAATTGGTCTAACCGGTCTAACCGGATCAATGAATGCAGTGAACAACTGACAGCTCTAAGAGATAGACTGCACAACAACTGTACAACTGCACAACATTTTTGAACATGATTGAACTAACCGTGGTAAGAGTCGTCAGTAACGTAATCCATAACCATCGACCATCGACTGTTGATGAAACTCTTGATAACTTTAACTCTGACAAGTCGGATAAGTCTGTCTGTCTGTTTGATAAGCATATCTTGATATTGTTTGTTACTTTACTTTACTTTACAACTTTACCAACTTACCATTTACCAATTTACCAAACGTTATGTCACGTCACTGACATCTCGTCCAGCAACACACAATGGGTAGCTTGTAGACGTGGGAGCCATGGAAATCGTTCCAGCAACAGGAATGATGTCGTCAGTGCCAAGAGATCGCTCACTGACAGAACCAGCCTCGCAAAAGATGATTGGGGTTGGCTTGGAAGGATCAATCAACAACTTGTGCATAGTATCCTGGCATTGATTGGAGAGAAGCATTTCAAACACTCCTCGCTGAAGTTCTGTCATGATTTCCCGAATGGTGATGACGGAAAACGGAATGTGCTCAGGCAGCTCAATCTTACTGATCTCCGCCGCATTGATTCCAAAAAAGGACAACTGACTCGAAGCGATGGCGGATGTGTCTTGGGATTCACCTGCTGGCTTGTGACCCAAGACCTCGAACAAGCTGATCGGAGCTGGGTTTGTCGATTTCACATCATCATCGGCAGTCGTGTCCAAAGTCTTGCCCTTGTTCTCGTCATCCTCAGCCTACGGCAACAGTCATTCACACTACAGCTACCAGAACTATGACCGCTGGGTCCTGCTAGGCTGTAGTAAAGAACCAAACGAATGAACTGATCAATATCGATTCAACTCAAATAATCAGTGAATGAATCAATGAATGAAAGTCGAAGTGAACATATCGAAATCAAACAGTAGAATTAGAATATGTATATGAACCAACATCGCATGAATCGTACTAGATCATGATGTTCGGATGAAAGCCTGCCGAACTAGTAAAACTGATATAAGTTTGTCTGTTCTGTTCGGAAGTTCTTATCACAATCAACCTCGTCATTGGTTATTCAACATCTAACTAGTCTGCATCTCTAGAAGTTTGTATGACTGTCATGACTGATGACTAATATGACTAATAACTAAATACCTCACATCATTACATCACCTCACATCAGCCTCCACAGCCTGACTCCGGCCAATCATCCTGAGATGTTTTCTCTTTATTGAATCTTTTAGCTGACTGCTTGATGTATAAATACAGCGCATTGATCCGCTGTGGTTCAACACGTCACACAATGTGACGCTATGCGCAAAAAGTACGGAACAAATTAAACAATTCCGAATCAACGACCGGACCCACGAACATAAATTTGCGCGAATCGTTCCTCTGATTCCTCTGCAACTGTCTGCAACTGTCCTGTAACAACTGATGTGTTGCTTTCATTGCTTTGACATTGCTTTGCTCTGACTCGCGCTGCAATGCTGCAACTCTAAATCAAGTGGCTGAGACAATATCCAAAACCGACAGTTCTTTCGACAAGTGACAAGATCTGAAATTAAGTCAATTAAGTCGAACAATAATGTCAATATTGAGACATCCTATCGGATGGTCGGCTGGTTGGAAATGCTCGAACTCGAACTGTAATTTGTTAAGTTGTTAACCAAAAAAATGATGAGCAATCTACAGCAATCTACAATCTACAAATGATAATTGGCAATCAGTTTGAAGGCAGTATGCAGAGGTTGAGGCGCGTCGGTGTCGCAAAAAAAAGGATCCGAGAGTCCGAGGGTGGCTGAAGATACAACGGAAATTGTCTGACAAAAATGATGTGCTTCGCTTCAGCTTCATTTCTGAGAAGCTGACTGGATGCATCCTTTGGTTTGTCCGAGATGACGAGTCACAGTCACAGTCACTGAGTGTCACAGTGTCACTATCATTATCATCGGCGTCATCATCATGAATCATCATCACATCATGATCTCATGACCTTTCGGCCAAACCAAAGCCCAAAACTTTTCTGGAACGAAAACTGGATTGCCCCTGGATTGCAATGGGCAATAGGATCCAGTGGCAATACAGCAAACAAAACATTGCAATGGTAATGACAATGAACATCTGGACATCAAGAGTTCTGCAACAATATACCGGCACGTCACAGGCACGTCGGTTGTCGTGGAGGCATACTCGCGCTTGACTCCTGACTTGACTCTTGACCAACTGCTTAACTAGATGTTAATTTTCATATTCATTTTCTATTTTCTTTCTAACTAAAGCTGAGGCAATGTCATGTCATGTAAAGTTATGTAAAGTAAAGACCTTGTTGAAGTTCCGACAACTGCCTTTGGAATAAGTAAATCAATACACTGCACTACATATAACAGTTCAATCAAACCCATCATAACAATACTGATGTAACAACTGCCACAAAGATTGATGTTGATGTTGATCGTCGGATCGTCGGTGTGAAATGTGCGTTGATCAATTGATCAAATGAACCAACATTTCCAGAAAACCTATCTCAGGTAGGTAGTAGGGCAGGTTGCTCATTAATGGTGGTAGTAGTAGTAGTAGTAGTAGTAGTAGTAGTAGTAGTAGTAGTAGTAGTAGTAGTAGTAGTAGTAGTGGTAGTAGTAGTAGTAGTAGTGGTAGTAGTAGTAGTAGTGGTAATAGTAGTAGTAGATGGTAAAGCTAGGAAGTAAGAACCGTTGACTACCATTGACCATCACTTCACTATCACAACATCACATCAGCACCAGTGACAAATTCAATTTTATTCAATTGTTTTAAGATTTAAGAAAGATAATAATATAATAACTTAATGATAACGATTATTATGACAATGTTGAAATGAGGGCATCCAAACATATTGTCGAATGACTTACCAAATCATTCAAATTATTGTTGAAACCACAAACATAAGATAGTAATAGTCACATCTACAGTCAGCACATGATTAAATAATCAAGAGCCAAGAGTCAGCCAACCTGAGTCCGCCCATCAGTGGTCCCCCTGACAGCCCGAAAAATGATATTGCCAATGCCGCCATCGGTCGTATGTACTGTACTATTGTTGCAAAGCACCGCACTGAACACAGAACGCGAATTGATCTGAACTAAGAACTCCCCATAATTTCTCATCATCATCATCATTGAAAACATTTTGTTGTGGATCGATCGATGGTTCTGGGTTCTGTGCTGTGTCTTTGTTCAGTCAGTGACTTGATACTCGACACATTCACAGCGCCAGGGATCAGTTTCTTTTCTTTTGGTCAATCAATTGGTTTGTGACTTGATTGGGTTGCGTGTAGTCGTATCCTACGTTACACCAACAGCCAACACAGGTTAAGTCTAAGTGACTGAGTGACAGTGGACAGGGACCACAGTGACCACGATCCACTTACAATTCAATTGATAATTGATGATTGATTCAATTGTTGATGTAACGTAGGAATGATATGGAAACTGATCATGCAATGATGCAACTGCAACTGCGATACAAATAAACTGCAATCGGCAACTGTACACTGATCGACTGATCGGGTCGATTGCTACACACTGATTCCATTCATCCCGAGTAGGAGAGGATCACAATATCAGTCGAATCGGATCGGACGTAGATCATGGACCGTTGCGAATGATCAGGGCAGTCAACCTCAGCCGGCCCCACGAGAAGTTATGAGAAAGACAAAGTGTCACTAGTGTCACAAGGTAGTCAAGGGTCAAGTGAGTCAAGTGACTGTAAATGGCAGCAATGTCATCGGCTGTCATCGGGTCTTGGTATCAGGTATCATGAATCATGATTTCGAGTTCACGCATTCACGTTGAATGTCATATGTAATGCCTGTAATGCATCATATGTAATATGGCATTATGGAATATGCAATATGTAATGTTATGTAATGTGTAATGTATGTTATGTTATGTATGTATCAATTATTTTAGTTTACAATTTCCAATCAACTTCTGTTGGACCATGGAAGTAGTAGCTGTAAACATTTGTAATCATCGTTGTATTACTCGTCACTCGTCACAGCCAAAATGAATGTTTACCAAACTCATCGTGTCAAATAAGTGCACAGTTTACTTTCAAGCCTTTCAAGTCGTGTGATGAATCATTTGGTAAGTAATTTGCTCGCAATCCGGAATCATGTTTGTTTGTATTTGTTTGTTTGTTTGGTTGCTTGGTTTGGATGGTTGGTTGTTTCTCATCTTCATGTTTGTATTTGAGTCCAGGCACAAAACAGCACCAATGGCATTGACGTTCATGCTGTTGCCCACCTGTCCCACCATGGCTGTTCGATGACGATTTCGAACACGTTCCTGGCAGACAGTACAACAGCTCAAAAGCGAAATGGTCAGGAGTCCGAGACAAGTTCTGAGACAGGAGGATATTGAGGACTGAGGACTGAGGATATGAAGAGATGGAGTTGGAGTTGGGTTGGAGTATTGAAATTGGGATATGTGACATGATATGTATATGTATTATATGTATATCAATGTATATGTACTTATGCACTTGAAATGATATGTACGTCAGGCTCAGGTCGCAGGGATGGATGATTCCTGACTGTCCTATTGTCTACTCTGTCTACTCTGACTGTCTGACTGTGGTCGAAGTCTAACTTCATTAATTACTCCACTCCACTGAGCTCTCTATTCCAACCTTGCATATGTCACCCCAACAACACAGCCACCACAGCACACCTCCCACAGCTCTCGATCTTCTTCGGTAGTTGTACCTAAAGGCTTGCAGTAGGAATGAACTCGATGAAGTTCTGCATTCAACATTGGCACTGCCAGTTCTGGTAGGGCTGGAATGCCTTGAAGCCTAAGCCAGCAAGGATGGTGGTGTGTCAGCGGTGTTTGTGTCACTGTGTCACTGCGTGTTGGTCTCACGGCCTCACTGGTCTCAAATGATATTGTTGAAATTGTTGATGTTATGTTTTTCACTGTGTAGGTTATAGTCAGTCATAGTCATAGTTTACAAATTTCACCAAGCATTTTTGTCAATCAATCCAGATATGATATGTTATGATATGATACACATACATACACATATTCAGTTGCACATAGCTGCACATAACATACTTCTACTACTGCATGGAGAAACACAATATTCAATATCACTAATTGTTACTAATACTACTACTCACTGACTGACTGACTGACTGACTGACTAATAACTCAACAAATGACTACGGACCACGGAGGGAAGACTGGAGTGACAAGGGGGTGAAGAATCAAGAAAACATCGATGAACCAAGCCATTGATCAATGGATGATGCTGACGCTGCTGATACCATTATGCTTTTGTGTCACATCGACTTATGCAGTTTTGATTATGCGGTCATGCGTTATACATTTGTATACAGTATCTAGATAAGTCAACTTTGAAATTTGAAATTGTGTGCAATTTAATACATATGTTTGATTCGGAATCTGTGAAACAGTGAACTACCTAACTACCTACTACTTACCTAAAGGATCAAAACTGACAACAACACAAACCATATGACACTGGACACTGACATTATGACAATATGACAAGACGGTCGTATACTGATGCTGATCATACTTGCCTTAACAACGCCAAAACATAATACCGGTTCAGCCTGCCCAGTCACAGGGCAAGTTCAGTGGGCGTCAGTGGACGGCCTTTGTACCAAAGGATGCCCATGTTTTTGATCATGGTGTGCAGGATTCCATTTTTGGACTTCATCGGATGATCCTGCGAGCAAGTCTGGGAGTGAAGTCAGGTGAGTCTGAGTCCAGGGTTCAGGGTTCAGGTTCAATCAATTATGATTCTAATTTCTAAAGTCGAGAGTCGAAAGTCTAAAGACTCTAAAGAAAGACCATGAGTATACAGTATGCATTGCAGTATGCATGCAGTATGAGTCGCAGCCGTAGTCATAGTCCCGATCCATAATGGTCAATGGTTCAATGACGACGGTCGATAGTAAAGAGGATGAATGATGAATGATGATGAACATAACATACATCAACTAATAATCAAATTGACAGACTAATCAAGCTACCTGAGCTATCTTAGGTTCCGAGTGTCATTGGTAAAGATGGTCTTGATTACAACAAGAAACTTGATAATGGTGGCGCCAGTCATAAGTCACAAACACTGATGATAACTTGTGTCACGTTAATTCACGTTGATTGTTTGTGTTCTCTTCAAGAAACAAATCATAATCATACTGTCAGAGTGTTATACATGTTGGTAATGCAAAAGCAATAATAGTGAGCTAAGCTAAGTGTTTGTTTGTAGTTCTGATGCTGATCTAGTAAATGGCGTGTCTATGTTTACATCAGGCACCGGGCTCCTTACATGTCATACATAGATGTATGTTTAGTAATATCATATGATCTATAAATGGAAATAATTATGGCATGTGCATGTACTACATGTGTGTAACTGCGTAACTCGATACATTAAATAATACTGACACTGATATTGATACTAAAAGTAAAATAAGGTATAAACAATCAAAACAAGTTAATTTAAGAAAAAGAAACTGTTTGGGTCGGAATCCACCAAAGTCTCCTTTGCGCTTTGGTTCAACTGAACCGC
>VSDK01004196.1:37979-71658 GCA_009767595.1 Symbiodinium kawagutii | reverse complement strand
GTGACACCAGCTTTGCGCAAACGATCGTGGTATGTCTCGAGGTTCTGGAGTTCGTACAAGGTCAAAAACTTCTTGTGCTCGTGTTCTCCTACCTCCAAGTCCTTGCCCAAACTTTTTGGGCGTGTCTTCATCCAACACACCTCCGCCTTGATCTCATCAAACTCGGCAACTGCGAAGTCTTCGAATGTGATGGTGAAGTTCCGCATGAACAGTTCAAGGTACTCGTCCATTCTCCGCTGGAACACTTCACGTGGGATTTGGGGGTCGAACAGACTGCGGTGGAAGAGAATCCCATAAATTCGTTTTCGCGTGGCCGGCCATCCAAATTGGGTTGCACATACAACCTTGTGACTATGAATGTACAAATCACCCAAGGTCGCATCGATGAGATCTGGCTCGTACTTGTCTGAGCATTCGTAGGTCGCCACTGGCTCCTGCACTGGTGGTGTTGGGGCGCTGGGGAATGATACAAGATAGCTAACTAACAAACGATCATAGAAGATTTAAATAACAAAAACATATTGACAAATCACACATTTGTAGGTAGTAGTGGTAGTGGTAGTAGTAGGGTAACTAGTAGTAGTAGAGTAGTAGTAATAGTAGTAGTAGTAGTAGTAGTAGTAGTAGCAGTAGTAGTAATAATAGTTAATTAGTCAATTAGTCAATGCATTTTTGTTTCTGGTTAGATCTTGGAAAATGACTTGTTAACTGTTAACTGTTAACTTGTTAATAGGTTCAATCCTAAGTCCTACATAGCATGTATCTCGTTCTTAGTGATTCATTGGCTTCTGAAATTAAAACGAACAAATAAAGTCAAAATACAAAGTGCACAATGCACATTGCACAGTGTGCACAAGACAAGATAACAAGATAGTAAGTAAATTCATGAATGATGATAGTGAGATACTGAGATAACTGATAACTGAAATAACGAAAATAATGAATCTGAGTAATGCCATACAACTATGCAACTGAACCCCGTTGAAATTGAAACCTGTCAATCCGTCAATTCTCTGGAAACCCAATCCAAGTCTTTCCCAGCTCCCGACTCCCAACCACATTTGTAGCCAAAGCCAAAGGCCAAACAGTCCTGGCAATAACGTCTGTGACATACCCAACAACACCAGTGCTTGAAGTCGGAACCTGAACAACCGGCTCTGCTTCCCTGCGGGGACCACGAGACACATGGAAAACCGGCGCAATGAACCGTCGCTCTGCGCACAGCACCATTGGTTCCATCGGATGTGCCATCCACTCTGCACTGACGTCCGTGAATCAGACAATATGCAGTGTCTCTGATAGTCGAAGGTTGCAATACCAATGGCAGCAATAGCTCTTTGTTGAGCTGGTGTCCTTCTTGCTCAAGTTCGACGAGCACCCTTGCGACTTCCTCGACTCAACAAGCCAGGAACCGAAACGGGATCAGAACTTCGACACCAATGGACCAATGGACTATGGACTCAGGACTCACCACTCACATGACCAAAGATAATTCACTCACCAATCACCAATGACAATTACAGAAACTATTGGTCTAGTGGCTGTTGTTGAATAATGAGTACTTAAAATTTCAAATGATTTTCAAATGTATGTTTCTGTCTCTGTATGTTACTTCAAGGTCTTCAAGTTTACATAATTTCAGAATATTGATTTTAAATCACGGTATCATCACAGATCACAGTCACAATCAGTGTTGCAACGAATGATAAAATGCATATCTAGGATCTGTCTTCCACAAAGCCGAAATGTCTTGGAGCATACATTTCGGCCGTGTTCCAACTGGCATGGCCTTCAGCTCCGCCTGGGAAGCATGCAACCATTCAATGGCCATGATGTGCCGAGGTGTTGCCGTCGCCATGTCAGGAAGGTCAGATTCGTGGAGGTCATATGAACTCAATCGATTCCTGAGTTGCAAGAAGGCAACATGCATTGCGGTTCCTGGAGCGTCCACCCCGCTGAAGGCAGTCGAGTAGTGCAGCCCCTTCAGATTCTTGCAGAGGAGGTAGAGTTCATTGATGCCAAGAACCTCAGTAGAATTGTCACCAATCTGGGTAGCAGGGTACGGGGTCGTAGAGGGTAGAGGAGTTTGGTGTTGTGACTGTTATGACTCAAGAGTCGATAGCCGGTAGCCCATGGTCCTATATGGTATAATGATTATATATGATTATGATCATAGTTTCATCGTTTCACGGTACTATGCGGTACTGCGGTATTGTCATCATCATAACAGTCATTAATTCAGTTGGTTATTATAATTGATAGGCGATAAGATAAGCTAATTGATGCACATTCAATAATATACATATTATCTTTAAAAAGGTTAGTAAATGACATACATCAGGTTAGTATTAAAAATCAAGCATGTAGTTTATGATCACATAATGATTACTTATGACTCATGACTCATGACTCATAATAATTAATTGATTGAATTGATTGATTGCTTGATTGATTCATTGATGATTTGATTGGTTGATTGCAACTAGTAGTAGTAACTAGTAGTTTGAAATACTTCTTTGAACAATGAACGAGCTGATATCACATTGCGCAAAGTGACGGACTTGGCACGATCAAAGAAATTGGTTGCCCAATTGAAAGCATCGTACATGGTGTTCACAGTGGTGTCTGGAACGTCGGACTCGTCGGACACTGAAGGCTCCGAAGGAGGTACTGGAGGTTCTGAATCATCATGATCAACCTGATGTCCAGCATTGCCATTGTCCATAGAGTCCATAACCACATCTTGAGGGTGGCTATCACCATCGAAGAACATCTCTGGGAAAGATGGCGGTGGCGGTGTAGACTTGAACACAACTCCACACTTAGCGGCGATGGTTGGAACCTGAATGTCCAAGTCTTCCTCTGTCAACTCCGGAGGTACCATGGGCATGTCGTCTGAAGTCTGGTTGGAATCTCGGAAGACAACCAGATCTGCCATGTGAGCTACGCCCGCGGCGGATGCTGTCACACATGTCAAGGCTAGCCCCTGACCTCTTCTGGAATCATCTGTAGAAGATGGTGGCGATGGATCGTTGGTGCCCATTTGCCCCACAGCCAAACTTTCTCCACATTGATCCTCAACATCATTGACTCTGCCACTTGCATGCTCAGGCTTAAGTTGTGGGGCAGAGGCGGAACAGGATGGCATTGATTCCGGTTGCGCTTGGGATGCCCTTCTCACGACGAATCGCGACCATCCACCCCAGCTGGTTACAAGACCCGGCGGAGTTGACTTCCCTTTCGCCGGCAATTGGACCTTGACCTTCCCCTCCAATTGGACCCTGGCATCATACTTGCGTCTGATCACTGGAGCTGGGGAAGGAGGGTCCTCACAGGGCGTTGAGAAACCAAAAGAAGTTCCTTCGCGTGGGGTAATTGGCGGTTGCTTTGCCAATCTTGCACGCTTCGACTGTCGACCAAAAACCTCAGTCAACTTCTGACCATTGGTCTCGACAATGGCACGGCTCGTTGGTTGACTCTTCTTCAACTGGTGGTTCTTTTTCAGATTGTGCTTCACAACTACCATTGCGGATTTGCCATGATCCTTGGGGAACAAGGATGACGTAGTAGAAGAAGTAGAGCCGGGCTTGGTCAGCATGGTTTTCTTGAAGGTCGACTTCTTCGGGTCCTGCAGTGTATGTGGTTTGGTGACGACGTGATGTGTATGTGACAATGTGACAAAACTAATTCAATTCAATACTAACGTAATGGTGAAACTGAGGCAATGAAACAGCGGTACGCTGCAATGGCTGCAATGAATGCTGCCGTGATGATGATGTCATCTAGGTTCAACGATGATTCAACGACTCAACAATTATGATGTGATGATGTGGTAGGTAGATTCAGTTGAAGATCAAAAATAAATCATTGATTCTCATTGAATCATTGAGCAATCATTGTCAATGTTGTTAATTTATTTCAATATAACTTGAGAAAGTGGAAAATGAAATGTAGAAACGGCAGGGAGGAAGCTCACATGATCAGTCACGATCGGCATCATCGTCGTCGTGTCATCAGTGTTATCTTCATCAGCAAGAGGGACGGGATGAGGGGGAAGAAGGGACAAGGAAGGAAGGAAGGAGAGGATTTTGTTTGGCCGTTTGGCCTAGTACATAAGGTAGTCCTTTAAGAAGCTACTTTTGGCGATATATATAATATACTTTTTATAGTGTTGATAATTGTTGATAATCGTACATACTAATATCGGACCATTTCATAATACATAATATCATACAATACAATTATATGTAATTTTGAAAATGTGTATAAGGTAAAAACAAGATACGTGGTTATTAAGATTTCAGATATAAGAAAATATTACAATTACAATTTACAATTACAATACAATACTAATTACTAATTGATTATATCATCATCATCCTGATAAATCATGATATGTAATACATCAATGATCGACCATGTACAAAAAACTTTGAAACCAAACCGTAACCTAACCTCCTTTAAAGGTGTGGTGTGTTCAGTGTTCAGTTAAATGATAAATGTTTTGAAATGTTGAAACCTTTTTTTGAGATTCCGTAAGCTGTAAGCATGTAAACCATAACATAACAGACAGACCATATCATACCATACATACATCATACATTATGCATCAACAGTTATACTATACTAATATTCGAACATAAATCCAACGTTGTATCCGGACCCTCATCCGTACCCTGACTTTCCCTTACCAATAACATGTCTCCTTCGAAGTAGTGATCTTGTTCTGCTTCTGCTGACCACTTTGGCCTTTGCCGCGACCCTTCCCTTTAGCGCAAAGTGACTTGGACTTGGGCTTGAACATAGAAGACCCGCCAGACTTGGTAATCTTTCGTGCAGTGGACTTCTTGGTGGTTGAAGAAGAAGCCACAGCTGATGATCCCTTGGCTTTGGAACTCTGACTCTTCTTCTTTGTCTTGTCAGAATTGTCCTTCTTCATGGCAAGCTTGCTGGTGTTGGACCTGTGAGAGCGTGGAACAGCCACAGGTGATGTTCCAGTAGTCGCCATTGCTGCCGCAGCGACAAGCCTTGAAGCAGCACTTGGAATGCTGGGTTCCTGAGTGCAAGCGAAGCTGCTCTGTTGTCTGTTGTAGATAATATTTACATTCGTCAGTATGTGGTCACATCAATGCTCATCTTTGAATATGTAATAGTCTGTAGTCTGTAATAGTGTCGTGTAATGTATAACGTAATGTAACATATTATAATTTGTCATAACATAGTTACCACTTACAATTCATTAGGAACACTGTTACAATAATCATTATCATGATCATCATCATCATGATCATCATCATCATCATCATTATCATCATCATCATCATCAATCGTCATCAATCAATCATACAATCCGTCGATATGTCGAGGGTCTGACTCTGACTTCTTCTTCAAGATCTTCATGTCCTTCTTCACATTCTTCACCACGGAGGATTTCTTCATGTCAGACTTGGAACTTGATGATGACATACCTGAGCGGGAGCATAAGTTATTCATGATGATCAATACTAGATATAAGCCTAGCCGCTGGACATTACATTTCACTACTTTAACTACACCACTATTATAACGACATCGTATCATATTGTCATATCACTTAGCTAGTTCGCTTGTCCAGATTCGATAGCATTACAGCATTACAATATTACTTTTACATACTTTTACTATTACTTTTGTTTCAATATTAATTCCAACAAACTTTTGGTGGTAGTCGTATTAGTAGCAGTAGTAGTAGCAGTAGTAGTAGCAGTAATAGTCGTCGTAGTCGTCGTCGTAGTAGTAGTAGTAGTAATAGTAGTAAGTGTGGTAAGTGGTCAGTAAAAATAATAATGTCGTCTATAGTCTATTGTAGCCGTTGTAGCCTCACCTTTACCGTAGCGTTGGTGACCTACTTAAACTACTTACTTACTTGCTTGCTTGCTTGTTTGCTTACTTACTTACTTACTTACTATGATTATGATGTTATCAAAGTGATCGCATAACATATAAATTTAATTACTTACCTTATTATCACTTATCATTGATCACTGTAGACTGTAGACTGTAGATTGTATACGTTCGTGATACCAGCTGCCAGTCGCTATGTTTTCGGCAAACTCAAGTCAAGTTACCGACAGGTCAGTCACGAATCGATCGGCTCGTTGGGATATGATGTCGCGGAGATCAGTGGTGGATGTAGGTCGAGTCAACAAATGACTTTCAGAGCCACGTGCGGAGCACACAGACAATCAATCGCAAATGGAAACTTAGAGATATGCAAATATGCAAGTACATATCCAAACACTGAACACCAACATCAACATCATCCAACCAATGCCAATCAACCAAAAAAATCATAAATGTATTTAGGTGTGATTGATACTACATTTCACTGTGAACCAACCCAGCCCAACACTAACAATGAAACTGAAAGTTATGCAATATAAACATCATCATGACACTACTCCTGGACGTTAATCATCAGATCATATCAATGTCCCATGTCAATTGTTAGTTCTTCATTTTGTCATAGATGATAGATGACGCAAATCATTTAGATGATGCTGTGTTACAGGTATTGACATCTCAAAGTGAATGCTGAATAATGTCAGGAGTAATGAATATAGTAATGAATACAGCCTACAGTCGTACATGTACCAATAGGTATAACTCTATAGTCTATAGACTATAGATTAAATACTATATAATTCTATATGCATGATTTGATATTATATCATATGCTTATGCAGGTACGTATATGACGGTGTGAAACTTTGATCACTGACTGATATAGTATGTTTGTACCAACTGACTTATCACCAGTACTGGCACTGATTCAAACATCTCATAACTACAGGTCATGACCCTGGCTGACATCAGCTGACACCGACACCCATGATCCGACCTGTCCATCTGAAGTTCTCGATGATGCACCGAGAGAAGACGACTCCACGATGGTGTCAGGAGATCCCGACGTCACTGCTGCTGCTGCAAGCAAACGGTTCAATGCTGCCTGAGGAGCGGTGCGCTGAGCAGAACTAGAACCGCCATGGCTAGCACCACAGCCACTCATACCATCTGGCACTGCCACGCCAGACTTGAGATCACAAAACGTTTTGTGAATCAACTCCTGAAGTGTTGGGCGCAATGTTGACCAAGTACGATATTCCTTGGAACCAATGATCACCTTCTTGGTCCAACAGAACTCCAATGCGAGACTCACGTAGACAGCAACAACACGTGTCACAATCTTCTGGTCAATCTCAGCAGGTAGCTGCAGAGACTCAAGGAAGGATGTCGCTCTGGTGATCAAAGGACTCTTGGGAAACTCAAACAACAAAACGCGTTGAACAGCTGAGATCATATCATCAAGCCATAAAGATGGTCGTGAGTTTGCGTCATCATCCACATCCAGTTCCATCGGTCCTGCAAAAATGGAACCTTCGTCCAGATGCTCTTCCATGTCGAACTCAGCAGACTCAGCACCCTTCAACAAGCCAATAGGCTCTTTGGAAACAATGGAATCGGATGCCTGCTTTCCTACAACTGGTACCGATTCTGCAAGCACTTGAGTCCATTGCGCCTGCCTTTCGTCATGTTCTTGGCTCTGATGGTTTCCTTTGCCATTTCCATTTCCCCTACCTTTTGCCCTTCCTCCTCCCCTTCCTGCTCCCCTTCCTCCTCCCTTTCCTCCCTTTCCTCCACTTTTCCCAGTTCTACCAGCTTTTTCGTTTGGATGTGAAGAAACATCCTCAAGTTTGCGTTTCTTGGTGTCAATACCCTTCACATAGGTAGCCGATGTTGCCATTGGTGTGTGAATCATCTTCAGCAAGTCGATGTTGGAACTTCCATCAAAAAGCCATTGCACCTTCGGGTAATTTCATTTCAAATAGAAGTGACTTGATAAATAATAAACAATATTGAGAAATCAAAGAACTGATCAACATTATTAACATAACCAAAAAATACCCAAAAAACAAGATTAGTTCACTAATTCAAATGCCCGTTACTTTAACATCTTAGAGATAAGATTTGGTTCTCACTTGGATTACTAAAAGTGTTAGTTCATTTCGTAATAGATACGTTTTTTTTGTACCACGATAAACCCAACATGTACAGTATGTTTATTTTATTCAAGTTTTCCTGATTTTACATGTATCATGTATGTATGGTGTCAATTGGTTACTTACTCCAGTTCACATGGTTATGCTTTCATAAAGTCCGACACCTCACGACCAGACGTGCACCCATCTGGACTGCTGGGGCTGGTGGACGGAACCAGGAATGGAAGACCTTCAAAGAAAACAATTTTTCTGAAGAACTGATCAAGCTCACGGTATTGCTGCACAGCAAGCATCCATCCATGCATCAAATGAATGATGTTACCATTTTGCAATCTTGGATCGTCGAAAAATGTTATCTCACCGAGAAAGATTTGGAACTCTTCGAGAACACCAGTTTTCGATAGCCATGACGATAGAGTCTTGGCGTGGAAGAAGATGTTCTGCGACGCAAACTTGTCAGGGTACTGTCCTGTGATGAAATTCCATTGTCGCGAGCTCCAACTCTCACTGCCTTGCCCGCATGTACGAACTTGCCAGCCTTTCGTTTTCCTTTGGGTTGGCAAAGTTGGTTAAATAAACCAAAGAGATTAACGAAAAATATTAAGATCAAGATCATCTCAAACCTGTTTATGATACATATTATTTTTGCCGAAATATTCATACATTCAACCAATACAAAGTTTGTTAGATCTTTATTTAAGCAAACATAAAAAAATACTCAACTTAATAACTTACTTGCTAATATTAAGCCCAATAACGCATAGGCAAGCCAACGTTTGTCGATGATGACTGAGTCATTCACCAAGTCCAAGAACGTAGTTCCAGATCCATGATGAAAAGCATTGTGGAAATCTCGTAGCCACTCCAACACATCAGTGGGTGTCTTGGAATGAAGGCACACTGCCTGGGTGTGAGTTGATGTCGCACAATGGTTTAATTTACAATTGTATGATTTGATGTCATGAATATATCATACTAATCAGAATCTCACATTGTCATATGTTTTTATCCTTTCTATTTTCTTATTCGTAGAAGCATGTATTATTGTTTGGATATATGGTTGTAATTCCTTGTCTGTCAGTCCATGTGGATTCCTGAGAAAATCCGAAGTCAAAGCCCTAAATGTGATTACATGCATATTTGAACACATCAAGTCACATCATCAAGATCAATCGTCTTGCCGGCTTCTTTTCGTGGCCGATTTTTTTTCCATTCAGTCAATCGTCTTGCCGGCTTCTTTTCGTGGCCGATTTTTTGTTCATTCAGTCAATCGTCTTGCCGGCTTCTTTTCGTGGCCGATTTTTTCCCTTCAGTCAATCGTCTTGCCGGCTTCTTTTCGTGGCCGATTTTTTGTTCATTCAGTCAATCGTCTTGCCGGCTTCTTTTCGTGGCCGATTTTTTTTCACTTTAATCAATCAATCAATCAATCAATCAATCAAGTGTTTTTCATATCAAAGTCAATCAGTTTAAGTTATTCCATCACTCCCGGTCATACATCATCTCTGGAAAAACAAAACTTGACATAAGTTATCTGGAAAACATTTCGAAGGCCAACTTCGATCGATTTCTTGACCTTAGGATTCGTAGGATCTTCCTCCGCCGCGGCATAGACAGCTCTGGATAAAGTGCCCCACGTGAGCATGAGCCATGGTGGCCTCAACTTGCTGAACACAAAGAAAACATAATAAGTATTAGCAATATCCCCAAAATATATTAAATACTACAAACTAAAAATATTGTTTTTGAAAATTGAAACCATGGTTCTCGTTGTTGGGTGAGAGCACAGTCCATGGTTCACCTCGCACTCCCTGAATCACGCCGAACTTCTTGACGCTGGCTACCTAACTGAGCTGCAATTGGTGATGAATAACACCAAATAATAGTTTGATAACAAAACAACAGACTATTAAGTATTATTAAACATAAAAAACAGCTAACAAACAAAATAACTAACTTATAACTTGGATACATATTTCCTCAGCACTTGTGATTGTCGTCGCATATTGATCTCGTGAGGTTTGATCATAGGCTGACCCTTGGAATCGAAAAAGGTCAGATGCGCTGCTCGATTGATGCTGTATAACTCGAAAATAGCTTCCAACAGTTCCACGCCCTGTTTGCCAGGGAAACGTTGATGAACGGATGCGCATGGTTCGAAGATTTGCGGCATTGGCGACATGAGATCGACCATTGCGACTTAACGTACAGGAAAAAATGATTTCATGTGAAGACATGAATGCATAAATTGAACTGGTTATGTTTCATGTATTGATTGTTTCTTGATTTTACTTTGTAGATATGTTGCTTGATGTTATATATTGACGACTCTTGTGAAATGCTGCAGCGGAAACATCGTTGTGATTAGTTCACTGCACTGACAATATCACTAAACAAAAAACAACAAAATTGACTGTGAAAGATACGATTATGTTCATTCTCAACAGCATCTACACAATCTCTTCCTGACAACTTGCAAATCATTGCTTCCTGACATCGTGTCATGAACACAACCCCAATGTTACAGTCATACAGCATACATGACTATCTAATGCATTGTTACGAATTACTTCTTGACGTATTAACATAATCCACTTCTTGACATCTTGTCATGAACCTGTTCCCTGATATGTATGTCATGAACCGTCATGAACTCCTTCCTGACAGCTTGTCATGAACCCCTTCCTGACACCTTGTCATGAACATCTTCCTGACGTTATGTCATGAACCCCTTCCTGACATCTTGTCATAACCCCTTCCTGATGTCATTGTCATGAACCCCTTCCTGACACCTTGTCATGAACCCCTTCCTGACGTCACGTCATGAACCCCTTCCTGACACCTTGTCATGAACCCCTTCCTGACACCTTGTCATGAACTCTTTCCTGACACATTGTCATGAACCCCTTCCTGACACCTTGTCATGAACCCGTTCCTGACGTCACGTCATGAACCCCTTCCTGACACCTTGTCATGAACCCCTTCCTAACCTCTTGTCATGAACCCCTTCCTGACACCTTGTCATGAACTCCTTCCTGATACCTTGTCATGAACCCCTTCCTGACACCTTGTCATGAACTCCTTCCTGATACCTTGTCATGAACCCCTTCCTGACACATTGTCATGAACCCTTTCCTGACATCTTGTCATGAACCCCTTCCTGACGTCATTGTCA
The DNA here is from genome assembly GCA_009767595.1 of Symbiodinium kawagutii. NCBI lineage: Eukaryota > Dinophyceae > Suessiales > Symbiodiniaceae > Symbiodinium > Symbiodinium kawagutii. The sequence goes on along the minus strand of VSDK01004196.1, from coordinate 60,447 downwards.
TGAACCCCTTCCTGACACATTGTCATGAACCCCTTCCTGACATCACGTCATGAACCCCTTCATGACACCTTGTCATGAACCCCTTCCTGACACCTTGTCATGAACCCCTTCCTGACACCTTGTCATGAACCCCTTCCTGACACCTTGTCATGAACCCCTTCCTAACCTCTTGTCATGAACCCCTTCCTGACACCTTGTCATGAACTCCTTCCTGATACCTTGTCATGAACCCCTTCCTGACACATTGTCATGAACCCTTTCCTGACATCTTGTCATGAACCCCTTCCTGACGTCATTGTCATGAACCCCTTCCTGACACATTGTCATGAACCCCTTCCTGACATCACGTCATGAACCCCTTCATGACACCTTGTCATGAACCCCTTCCTGACACCTTGTCATGAACCCCTTCCTGACACCTTGTCATGAACCCCTTCCTGACACCTTGTCATGAACCCCTTCCTGACGTCATTGTCATGAACCCCTTCCTGACACCTTGTCATGAACCCCTTCCTGACATCACGTCATGAACCCCTTCATGACACCTTGTCATGAACCCCTTCCTGACACCTTGTCATGAACCCCTTCCTGACACCTTGTCATGAACCCCTTCCTGACACCTTGTCATGAACCCCTTCCTGACGTCACGTCATGAACCCCTTCCTGACACCTTGTCATGAACCCCTTCCTGACACCTTGTCATGAACTCCTTCCTGACACCTTGTCATGAACCACTTCCTGACACCTTGTCATGAACTCCTTCCTGACACCTTGTCATGAACCACTTCCTGACACATTGTACATCTTGTCATGAACCACTTCCTGACATCATGTCATGAACCACTTCCTGGCGTTACGTCATGAACATCTTCTTGAGTTTATATTGTAAACATTTCTTAACGTTACCTTATAAGCTTCTTCCTACCTTCATGTCACGAATATGTCTTGATAATACATCATAATCGATATATGTATATTCTACATTGTAGTAAATTATCATGAACAAATATTTTGTTTTAATTCCTCATGTATTGTTCACTACATTCATTACGTGCACGTTTTGATATCATATAATATTATCAAATATTTATATATATATATATTCATGTGTTTTAAATACGTATGTATTTTTTTATCTGAGAACCAATCAGATAATCATATTGCAAAGAGATATTATACTTTAGATTGTTATGCATCATGTTTACTATTAATTAGATCATATCATATAAAGATACATGGTATAGTATGGTGTCTTAAATCACTTGTTGATATCAAATCATTCAATTTTCAATCATGCATCAAACATTACAATAATGCAAATGAAACAACAATAGATACATACATATGTTACATATATCAAATACATGTGAATGCACAATTATATTTAGATATTGTCATATTATCTATTGTCTATAAAATGTTCTTGTGTTGTAGTGTGTATATAATTTATCTTTACATGACAAACACAAAGTAAATAATGATATGGTGATGTGATGATTCGGATAGTGTCAACCATGCTACAGTGAAATCATCATGCTGCACGCTGACCCTTGTGGTTGCTGATGAGATCACGGTGTTTTTTTTTGACAGGCAACTCGAGGATGTTAAATCAGCAATCGGTATTCGATTGAGATGACTGTTTGTCAGGCTTTGTTAGGCTGTCTCTACAGCGGCAGTGTTGATGTCGACATGAGATATATTCAAACTATGTATACTATGTATTGTCCATGTTCAATTGAATCTAACTCTGAAGCCAACCAAAGCTGAAAGATTCTGGTCTATCCAGAAATTTAGAACTTACAAATAAAACTGACTAATAATATTCAAACATTCAAATACAAATTTCTCAGTATATCAATTTTAATCAATAGAAATAGATTACTTCCTACAAACACCTAGATACAAATACCAATATTTGAAAGCTTACAATACAACCGACTTCACGCATATGTAGTGAATATGCTTATTAAAAGATAATTGATAAAATCAATAGTCAAAATATTATGATTATCAAACTTAATAATTTATAGTGGCTAAAAAATCCAATGCAATTAGCAATTTATCATAGTTGGATTCCTTGAAGATTTGAATAAACAACATTAACATTAAACAAAGTTCAGTTAGATATCAGACAAATGACTATTAGCGTACATATTTGGTTTAACTATATGGTTTGTTATCAAGGATCAATTATCAAACGTTTCGAAAAATACATAATATGAAATATGTATAATCATTGTTGTGAAACGAATAGTTAATAGTAATTGATTTTTTTTAACTGGTAAATACAAATGATGTGTTAGCTTGAATAAATGAGGTCAAAACATCAATAGATGATAATGATAATAGCTCGACATTAGTTGACAAATAAATCACAATCACTGAACTATTGATCAAGCGATGAAACTATATATATAAAAGTATACATTATTTAGAAACAATATGATTATTAATGATCAACTAATTAACTACAGCAATAACATCAATATGTAATACACTAATCAAGAGTAGGAATTGATAATCGGTAATCCCGTCGGTATATATACAAATACGAGTAATAATGGATGTCGACATCAACACGACAAATCTTCATAGAATTCGATATCTTTACTTTATTAAACAGAATCGGCAGAGATCCCCAGGTGATCCATCCGCAAAATCGCAAGCAGCAGCATACGAACAATTCGTTCGCTTGCTAAGACAGCCGGAATGGGAATTCGCAATCGAGGGATGACTCGTGCCATCAACTGACACTATAGTAATGGCAGCAATTATAATCCATGAAAAACAACATCCAAAAAATATACTTCAAACAAACAACAAACAAACACAATAATTTAGAATGTAATGTTTAGTGTGAATTGTGAATAGTTGGTATTTTGATGAATGAATAGTTTTATGAAACATAAATAAAATAAATTCCTTTTCACATGTTTATCATGTTTGTTACCACTACCAGTCAGTTGTCGCACAGTCGAACAAATGAACCCGTAATGAACCCAATACTTTGTGTTCTTAGACTGACTCTGGTACGGATGAACAACAAACACAACACACAATTCTCTTACATGCTGTTAAACAAACCAATTCAATACAATATGTTACAATATGTTTTTTTACGAAAGAAAGTTTTAGTTCGGTTCAGTCATTCAGCCAGTACTCAACCAGAGCAGAACCAGGTCAATCTCTAGAACATGGGTTCCGAGTTATCTCATAATTGTGGGGCCAGAGAAATTGAGAAATAGATCGCAGATGCTCAACTGGCATTTGCTTTCAACTGTCGAAGTCCATACCCTGGAAACAACATGCAACGCTCAAATTGCTCAAGTAGAAAGAGAGGGAGCATTGCAACAGAAGCCACAAAATGTTACAGCTTGCATACATTACGAATTGATTTATCCCGAGTGAATTAATGAAGTGACAACGCTGGTTGCCATTGCAAGTGCAAGGACTGTACAACGTAGCAAGGTTCAAATTACAAGCCGTCGCAGCCGTCGCAAAGGTTTTGATGCTTAACTTTTGATATCGAAATGGTCTGTTGATAAATCAGACATCTACAAGACATCAATGATAGTCAAATCAACCAATGTATCAACCATTGCAGTTTGCATTAGTGAATTCAATCCTGCTGAGTTTGATTATTCCAACAATTTATTTACAAACGAATGATGATAGCAAATGATCATAGAATAAAACTAAACTAAACAACTAATGGTAAGTTAACCAATGAGTATAAAACTATCATCATCGTCAATCATCATGGAACGAATCCTGAAACATTTTGATCACTTCAACAAAAATAAATACAATATATTCACATACAGATATAGTGGTACTGAACCAGTGATAAGTAATAAGTCGTTACTGTTACATTTGCAATCAGTTTAAATATTCTAGGGTCACAATGTTTATGATCGATTGATTCTAAGTTTACATATATATATATACATATCATATGTATATATATCATATGCATCATTGCAAGGACATGATTTCTATCATTTGGTTTGCTTTCTAGATGCACATGGGATTGTGAATCAGCTCAAAATTTACACGCATGGGACTCATAGGTTTACTGAGTGTACCTGAGTGGTACCATACATGCCTATACCTATACTACATGATGCATGATTTGTAATTTAAGACATCAATTCAATTAAGTATAATGTAGTGTAGCAGTGTAGTTGTAGTCGATTCATATTGTAGATAAAGCAAAGTCATGAACCCTGGCGCGGCTTTTGAAAATGATGCTCACACAAGTTGCATATGGCGTTGTGCCCGTTTGGACCAACCTCTGAGAAACGTTTCGGAATAAGACTGCCAATATCACTTGATGACAGCATGTCAAAGGAAGCAAACGACACTTTTGTCTCAGCAGCTCTTGCTGAGCATGAACAATGCCATGGTAAAAGACATAGTGCACAAGTAAATAAAGCTTCAGCGTCATCATCATTGAGTTCATGCTTTCCACACCAGATGCATGGTTCCAATGAAATTGACTCGTTGCTTGTGGCATGTAACCGTGCCACTGCTGACTCCCACATCCTCTGACATCGACTTGCAATGCTGGGCAGCGCAGGACGTTCCTTTGGACCACTTTTGTGTGGACGAACATGGATAGAGTGCAGAATAATTTCTGATGACCTGAAATCCATCAAGGAATGACGTGCTGGCACTAATGCCAAAATTTTTTCATCCTTTATCTCCACAACTCTTCCTGATAAAGCACTTGGAGATACATCTTTCCATGCCACCAACAAAATCACAGGAGTGTTGTTCACATTGTATGAGGAGCAGCATGGTAGTTTCCTTGACACTGATACTGATGATGAAGACGGTTCAGCTGTGCCCTCGGACATAGACGGAGGCTCAGATTTGTTTGGATCCGTTGAATATGTGGCAACCATTGACAAAGAATATGGCCAAGGACCTCCGGGTGATCCTACAGCTTTGTTTCAGCAGGTTCTGCAACAGGTACGGGTATGCCGACAGCTTCCAAGAAGTCCTCTGTGATGAGTTGTTCATCGTCTTCTTCTGGACATTCTTTGACTTGATGTTTTGCACGTAGTTTCTCCTGACATATTTGGTGCTTGCAGACAACATGTTTAAGATCGGATTATAATATTTATAATTGTATGACTGTACTGTACATTATGTTGATTACTCGTGATATTGATACATACCTACAGATGTTAAATCGAAGCTGTGAAGATTAAATGCTATATGAAACAACAAGCAGCTGCGAAATGTGAATATAACTTAAGTATTTCTCAACAATGTGGCGCAATGTCATTTAATAACACGCAAAGAATCATAGTACGATGATTGTGTTTCCTGATAAGATTATTGCGCCTACATCAATCTACATCTACATACACATTAAAGTAAAATGCTGTTGATGATGATATAGGCAGCATGCCCTGATAATAAGAGATAATGATGTCCAGACTCGACCATGTCAACTCTCCACTATCAACAAACTGAACCAAGGACCAAGGATACTAGCTAGTTGACGTTGAACATTGTATCACATTTGTCAACGGAAATTAAGATCAAATCAAAGAGTGATAATGTATCAAATCAAAACCTACTTTGTTATCATTTGTCATTAGTCGAATCATGAGTCCAGTCCAGTCCTTCGAGTCCTTCAATGCACATTATCCTGAATGAATTGAAGTCCTTAATTAACGACTCCAATGTCGAAACCATATACTGACATCACCGGTCCGTCGTTGTCAGTATACATGCTTGGGTGTCAGAAGATTCCTATCATATTCTTCAGGCCAAAATGAAATATCGACAACGACGGACCGTCGATATCAGTATATACAACCTCTGTTACAAACTCTTTAGGATATGTGTTCACAGAAATGACTGACAATGGCTGACAATTGAATCATGTAATGAACAAAGACAAACATCAATGCTCGGATCATTCACACACTTTAACGTCAAAGCAACATGACTATACCAATACTCGAGGACTCGAGTGCTTGAATGATTTCATGGTTCATTAACTTCATAGTGTTCAGTGTTCATGGACCATAGGGTTGAATTCAAAGAGCAAAGAAATTAACAGAACATGAACATGTTTGCAGCTTTGCAACAACTGAAATAGTCACAAATCAAAAATATATTTCATTGGTTTTGTAAGTCCCGCTCAGACCGTCTCAGACCTGTTCAGAAACAACTGAGAGAGATAGACTCCTGATAGACTGATAGACTGTAGTATAACATAGTACAGCATGGTATCAATGGTATAGCACAGTATAGCATAGTACTTTAGTAATGTCTTAGTATAGTATCATAGCATAGCATAATCAGCAAAGTAACAAATAACAAAATATAAAAGATACAGTATAGTAACGTATAGTATAGTATGGAATTAAATTGGAAAACATGATTTAAAAAATACGGTATCGTTTGAAATTGTCTAGTAAGATATTAGTAAGTATAGTTTAAAAAGTACTAGTACTATAGTACCGTTATGATACTCAGAGTAAAGTATAATCAAATCATATTATAGTAAGTAAATGTGTTGATATAGTACGGAAGTGTGTGTATACAATGAACCATTGACCAGTAACGAGTCGGCAGATTACTCTGAAAGCAATTACTATATTGGCTTTGACTTCTTTGACTCTTGACTATTACACTATAGTTGATTTAACTTTAATTGACTAAATGTAGTCTTTCTTGCTGCTGTAAGCATCTATGCTATCATTCCAAACGATCCTACTATCACCCTACTTACTACAACCATACAATCCTATCAGCCCCCCCTCCCCAAGTCAGCAGTTCAATCCTCTATCGCTGTTGCCATCTCCGAATCTCGCTTGTCGAAGTCAGCTGCAAACACTTCAATTGCGTCTGCCGCTTTCCATGTTTCGAAGTTTTCGTTTGCTTCATCGTCGGGAGACAATTCTGCTTGAATCAGGAGACAGGTTGTTTCATCATCATCCAAATTCAAGGCTGTTATCAGGTCTGGGTCATTTGCAATCTGTCCAAGGATTGGTTTCACTGTTCGATCAATATCAACATCAACAGGGCCCGTAGCAGCTGTAGCTTTTGAGGAGGAGGAGGAGGATGCGGAAGTGGAAGCTATACCAGCACTCTCTCTGTAGCGCGAGTGGATATCATCGATTTGCTTCTGTAATGATGTTACTTTTGCAATCACATTCTTGACGATAGTACGTTTTTTTTGGTACTCTTCTTCATCTGAATCTGTATCTGTATCGTCTTCTTCGGCATTAGCCTTATCCTCATCCCTTTTTCTTGCAGTTCGTCGTCGTTTTGCTGAAGAGGAGGAAAGAGTCTGCCGTAGCTGGAGATCTAGCAAGGGTTTCTTTTCTGACTTGCTGCACGTGGCGTAGATCTGGTCATTCTCAAGGTTGAAGTGCCAAGTGAGCACATACGAAGATACCTTGGTTACTTACTTGACCGATCTTGACCGTATAGCTGTTAGCCGTCGGTCCGCCGGTCAACTCACTGCAACCCCGTGCTTCATGGCTGGCTGATATTGATACTGATTGATGTGACAGATATTTATGGCAAGTTTGCGTGATCGTTAGCATCACTGCATCCGACCCAACCTACCCCAACCCCGACCCGTGCTGTAAGTAACATACGGTACTCATCTCAGCCCTCACCTCACCACTTCAAACAAACAAATTGGTTGACTACAAGTTGATTATATGTAAAATGTTAAACATCACCGTCACTGACAGGTACCAGGTAATACTCTATTCACTAGTCGCTACTCAGGCTCTACTCTGATTCTGCGTTGGACTCTACTTTACTTTGTCTTGTCTAGAGTCTTTACAGACTAAATGGACTATAGCTTTTAGGCTTTTAGACCTTCATAGGCCTCTATAGCTCCATAACCTCTATAGCCTCTATAGTGGCTCAAAACTCTTTGCTATGATGCAGTGCTTTGCTTCATTGCCAACTTCACTGCTTGACTCCTCCATGACCCCAGGATGCCAACACAATACTTTATTGGTTCGACAAGTGATCAGACACAATTAACCGAATAATATCAAAAATAACAGTTTCAAGGTCGATGTTCAATAATTGTATATTGAACTGAACTGATATCTTCGTAGGCTGGCTGACGGCATACAGATGAACAAGTTGGTCTCATGTGAGTGGCCTCGACCAACCAACTTCATATTTGCAGGCAAGTTGCATTGTCCTCAATGCCAGCAGCATCAGCGTCTTGCCCAGAGTCGTGCCCTCTACCCAAGGTCATGGACACATCATCATATAGTTTTGCAAACAAGTTTATGCTTGATGTAACAGTGGGTGGATCTGAAACCACCAGAACGAAGTCCACATCCTTCACACCCAGGTTCTCAATACGCCCACTCCAGATTTCTTTGGATTCTGATATACACAGTACAGTCAGCTTTGTCAGCATGGCAAGTGAATAGTTCTTGTCTGAAATCACCCAAGCATCTCCATGATGTCTCATCTCCCCAAAGCAAATGCAGAGACCAGCCGATATTGTTTTCAAAGCTCTGTGCAATTTCACGGATTGAGCCTAGGCAAATCACTTGTATCAGTCGTTATACGAATGTGGACCGTGAGTCAACCCTGACACGATATGCAAAAAACCACATCGAACTTGACATGTTGTAGGTTTGTTTCAATGGAATTGATGATGATTCGATGATGATGATTGTCAAATTATCAATTAATATTAAATCCAACGTGTGTGATGCATGCATGATACTCCTCCTGTCCCATTTTACTTATTATACTTCCAAGTTCAACCAACAGTAAAAGAATTTATGATTCAGATTAAGTATCCTAATATTGGATACTATTTGATATCAATTGGATATGTCCTCTTGAATGCAATTGTTTTATGAAGAGATGTCCTTGTTGAGGTGTTGGGACCGGAGTACCAAAAAAGTCACCTGAAAACAACAGAATAGAATCACAGAAAGAAAAGAACTCAAATAGAAGCCATAAGATCACAAACCATAGAATCTTGAGTGTGAAATATTGCACACTGAATGTCAACCAATCAGATCCATTGATCAATTGAATCAACAACAAAAATGACTCTGACTGATGTGACCGTCACCGTAGAAGCAATCAACCCACTAATCAACTATTGTTGCCACAAACATGTCCAACTGTGACTGTTAGGCTGTTAGGCTGTGCGGTATCGAATATGCAATACATATGTATTCATTTTGCTAATCAGGAAACTGATGAATCTAATGATGATAACTATAACTAACTATAGTCACTGAGTCCCTGACTTTTGTTGTTGAGTTGTTGACGGAAGTTATCATTGCATCGTTCGAATGGAATAACTCTGTCAGTTCAGTCAGTTTATCAAATCTCTGAAAATCTGTCGTGTTCTCAGGCTGACTATCAGACTGGCAGGCTACGATTATTTTATTTTGTGATATAGTGATGTTCATTCCATGTCATCAATAGTGTCTATCTAAATAGTCTACTATACGTTCCTGATAATCATCTGCTTAGATACAAACTGCTTTAGACCGTCTATTGTAAGCCCTATCCTACTAATGCCCTACTGGTGGACTCCATATTGGGCTCACAAGATAAAATGCGACTGTGTCTGTGACTGTGACAGCATAAGTTGTTAACACGCCGTGGCAACAGGCAACATATGTTTGCATTTTCATTCTGTCAGTCAGACTGTCAACTGTCAACCAATCGTGGATGGTCATCATTGGATAGATCCTTGTATCAGAACCGAAGCGCATATCACAAAGGAAAACATATCCAGCAATGGTTATTTTGATCCATAGTCGAATTGTCGAATTGCCCATGACCCACGGCTCATGGACCATGACCATGACCAATTATTATTAGCATCATCATCAAATCATCAAACATCACCATCATCGTCATCATCATCATCACCATCATCATCATCATCATCATAATCATCAATCATCATCATCATCATCACCATCATCATCATCATAATCATCATCATCATCGTCATCATCATCGTCGTCATCGTGATCGTCGTCATCATCATCATCATCATCGAATCATCATCATCATCATCATCAGCATCATCATCATCATCACCATCGAATCATGATCATCATCGAATCATCATCATCATCATCACCATCGAATCATGATCATCATCACCATCATCATCATCATTATCATCATCATCATCATCTTCATCATCATCATCATCAATCATCTAGTCAGAACAGTCAGAACAGTCAGAAAGAGCTCGTCTAGTCGGTTGGAATAGCAATGTGTGACCTGTGTGACCGTGTGACCAGCTTTTGATTTGATCACGTTTTTTATTCCAATTAGATGTAACAATTTTAACAACTACAGCGATTTGATAATTGATAGCGATAAACCTTGATTCCTTGATCCTCCTCTATGTCGATGATCGATATCCAAAGATCAACGATCCAGTCCTGATGATTAAACGAAAACTTTTCCACTTACACAATCATCGTGAGATTAATCAGAAAATCAGCACATGGTTTCGAGTTGTCTCTTAGTACTTACTCAGGTGGCAAGTCGGTAAGTGGTAAGTAGGTCACGTAGGTTGATAAATTTGCTGATAGGACTAATAGGATGAATCATCATCATATTACAGTCACATCATTTTATCACAGTCACATACAAACAGTTATTCCTTCATTCACTTGGTGACCCGTGAATCTTAAACTGAGACTGGTGGTATATTCTTTACACAACTCTAACAATGTAACACACCACCTATCAAAATGAATGAATAATTAGAAACTATGTTTGACATGATATGTGATTTGAAATCACATGACATATGATATGATGTGATAATGATGTAAATTCTGATATGAATCAAACAATATCAAAAAGATAAAATTATATTCATGATATTCATGCAAATTCTTCAACTTAAAACCTGCAACTTTACATGTTTCCAAAATACTAAAATACTAATTCTTATGTCTAAGTAGCATACGCCCACTTCTGTCCATTTCCATCTCCACTTACAAGTTCTGAATCAAAGGGTAAGCTCTGCTGACAAGAACTTCGCAAGCTCCATGCATCAACTGCTTGATCAGAAGGAGGCTTGATGCGGGTGAGGTCGATGGACTCACTGAAGCGATCGCCGTTGTTGAGCACGTTCTCAAAAGCAGGCTTATAGTTTGATATGGAATCCTGATTGCAAACAATGAGGTAGAGGTAGGTGAGAGTAGTAGCAGTCAGAGTAGGGTCCATCATCCATCGCCTAATCACCAAAACAAAACAATACTACTTTTGAGTAGGTGGAAGTGGAAAAGTCATACTCACTCACATGACGAAACTTGAGAGCGAACATTCGTTCATAATTGATTTATCTTGTTCTCCATTGAAAATTATTATGGGATAGGTAATATGTCTCAACCAACTCGATTAATTTGTTTTTAATCAGTCCATTGGTCAAATCCCTGTCCTGAACCATGGCCAAGGCAGCATGTTTCACTTGTGACCATTTGCGCGGAGCACCGCGAACTCCAACCTTCAATTCTTTCTTGGCATTTGCTCTTGCAGACAACAATGGTAAACCAATATTTCTGCAGCGTGTGCTGATTGCCTTTATAAGCGAATTGTATCCCTCGTTCACCGCGACATCCCCTTTGCCAGTCGCTGCCCAGCTGGTAATGAGCGAGTGAAGAAGTGAACCTATTGTTCCATTCGCTGCACACTGACAAAACTCGTCATAACATAATCCTCTGAGTTTTCGTGTGTTGGCTTCAAGTTTTTCGTGCGGAGTGTCAATGATGAACTTGGCCAAAGTTTTGCGTTCGGAACATGGTTGATCGGGTGGCAACTTGGTTAAGATAAACAACGCTGCTGGTAGTCGCTTGCAATCGGACACAATTCTTCTACTGTAAGAAGCAAAATGGTGAAGGTTCAAGTTGACTCCCAGTTCCAGAACATCTGACAGTTCAACAGGAAAATCGTCTGGACATTCACGAAGAGCAAGGCTAATGTCTCTGGCCCACAGTTTAGCATTAAAGGAACCCAGACTCGCCATTTCCTGCGCAAGTGCCTTTGCTTTACCATGAACCATGAGTTCCAAAACATTGCATCGATTGGATGTTCGGATGAATGCAAAGTGATGAGTCAGCGGTTCCCGAGATCGACTTGAGATTTGAAGGGCCATCCACCACATCGGGTTGAGTGTTGCGGCTATTGCTTCTCGTCGCCATCTTCCAAGCCTGGACCTATACTCTGCATATTCTTCAGCAGATGGCTCATCCAAGATACCAGATGCCTCAGAGCTCAGGGCACAGACCTGACTTGGTGAGATGAGATGACTGAGATGACTTGACACCATTTGATATGTGACTATGACCACTCGTTTGAGCATACTCGTTGCGACCGTTGTGGTTGTTTGTTTTGTAATGGAAAAATGGTTAAAGTAAAGTTGAAGTAGTCAATCATGAGTCATGAGTCATGAGTAAGAAGTCATAGGTCCATAGGCCGTAAGCTTTACAGCAAACCGCAAAATTCAAGATTGTGATGATGCATGAATGTGTATGGTAATGTCGGTGACACTGATGATGATGGATATAAAAATGCACATGATTGGATTGGCCTGATTGGCACTGATCATTCTAAATGATCAGTTAGAATGATCAGCATTTATTCCTCTGATTATGTTAGTTATTAGTAGCAATGGTTTCTGATGGGTATGGTTGTTAGTTGTTGACAAGTTGTTTGTTGACTTGACTCGACTCATTATTTTCATTCAGACCACGGCCATCGGTCAATGCCAGTCATGGAACGAGAAACCGTAACAGTATGTAATCTGCAATCAGTAGTTTGGGATGACAAGATGTAGTTGTAGTACATTTAATTCAAAAATAAAGTGTGTTGCCTTGACGTTTGTAAACTTATATATATATTGATACATCAAAGCATAATATAATGAAAGTGTTTACAATCATGTCGGCTAGTCAGTCAGATGACCGGATGATGCCTGATGGTCTTTGATGGTTCGTAGTAAATGAGTTAGTGGTTAGGCTAGGTTAACACCGTAAGCAATGCAATAGTTTGAATTCGTTGCTGGTTGATGTTGTGTAGGAGTGTTAAATATGAATATGAATGACATGAAAATGACAATTATTTTATTAACAACTGATAAAATAATTTGTTACTGCAAACAACTAAGTTACAACAGTTACAACCCTTTCATGTCCGTTCATGATTGTCAACCAGGGAAGAATGTTAGTGTCAGTTAGTCTTAGTCTTAGTGTTAGTATGATTAATCAATGCATGGTTGTTGTTGTTTGATGTTGCTAAAAATGGTTGTCCAGTTGTCCATGAGTCCATGATATGATATCGCATCATGTAAGGGGTTATAGATGGGTAAAGTTTTTTTGTAATGAATAAAGATCATCATCAATCATCAACAAGTACATGTTGTATTGTATTGTATTGTCGTCTATTGTGCTTCCAACTGTTTGATTGAGTCATTGACCTCAGGTTGACCTCACCTCCTATTCAACCAACCCACAACTTCCCACAAACCATCTTCGCCATCGCGCATCCTAAGCTGAAACAACTTTTGCAAGGTAGAGTTGCATCACATTTGTTGCGGCCATCTTCCTTGCCAGTGCCAGTAGCAATCTTCGGTCCAATGTGTTCTCCAGCACCGCCTGACAACTTGCACTATCAAACGGGTAAGGGACTGTGCAGGCAGGGAGACTGTTAGTCATAGTAATCGTAACAGGACACGACGGTCAAACAGTCAGAGTATATACTGTCTAGTCTACTGTATAATAATGCAATGCTGCAATGTATCTGTACTAGGTAGTAGTGACTGTGACTGCGACAGTCATACAGTCAGTGACAAATGTGATAGTGATGGTGGTCTGGTTGTAATAATACCAAACTAGCCAAACTATACCCTTTGCAAGCTTTCGCAACCCCAAGTGGCATCAGTACGGTTGGTGGAATGACACGAGGACAATAGGAGGCAGTCAGCCGGGCCGTAACGAACTCTATGAGGAACCTAACGTGACTAGTAAATAGCGATCGATATGACATGTGTGTAAAGTGGTGAAGTAGTGGTCAGTGGTTGGTAATGGTATCATAAATCAAATATCATTGACAGTCTGACAACCTCGCTCACATTGCTTTGTATGTTTGATTGACTGAGCCCTCCTTGCTTGATTGCTTGGTTTAGTGTTTTCCGTTTTCCATGTTTATAGTAGTATTTATTTATAAGTATATTAAATATATGTGTGTGTTGTGTATATCGAAACTAAATACATACACATGTGACATAGAATTACGCATGTACAAAAATACTTATAAACATGTTTGGTCTTTTGGTCTGCTGACAGTCCTGCCTGCACTACATTAGTACGTCTTCTTCAGTCGGTATTCAGTGTTTGAGTGGTACAGTGGTAAAATCATTCAAAAATTAAGAGCCATGTAACTTTGAGCCCTTCACTGCCCCTTCACCCGCGAAGCTTTCCCAAGACTGGCCATTCCGAAAGCCTTCATCATCATCCAAGGTTGTTTCCCAAATATCACGCAAAGGCAGCAGCGTTTGCTCAAAATCCGACGCCGGTGGGTAACGAATTTTCAATCCAAAGGCTTCTGGAAGTACTTGAACAATGTTGGAAATCCTCCTGGATAGCAAATATGCCTCAACATCACCAATGGAACCCCATCTGCCTGCCACACATTTTGGTATGATGGTTCTGCAATGAGTTGTTGCCGATACCACTCCTAACTTCGAAGCCCAAACTTTGTAGACAGTTCTGATTGAATCACGCCAGGTGTAAGAAATTTTTGCCAGTGTAGCAAAATATTTCAACGGCTTCTGATCATCTTGCGCATGAAGTTTCAACCATGCATCTACCACGTTGAGACCAGTTTTGATGATGAGTTGCGCAGCATGCATCAAACAGTTGAAGGTCAGGAATAGTGTCATATCATCATGTTCGACAATTGTTCCACACATTTTCTTGAACCGTGACTGATCAGCTCCCCCATCGGATGTACATAGGAAGCAACGAAGCAAAGGTCGCTTGAGTGCACCTGAAGCCAATTCATCAGCCTCCTCCACGCAATGTGGCGATGCCCTGATTTTGTTGGTCTCAATGGCTGGACAACCCACAGACATCAGTTGCTTCTGAAGAAGGCAAAATGTTCCCCTGGCCGACTCATCGGAAACAACTTGAATATCCGAAAACAACTTCTTACGATGCCACGTAGAGACCGGCGTCATGGTGGGTTCTGGTATGTATAATGACTCGAGTTCCAAAGACATCAGCTTGCTTCTCTTCCACACTGAGGTGGTGGTGGCGTCGCTACCTGAAGTGACGCCAAGGGGGTTTGGAATCCCTGGAACCATATCTCATGAGCATCAATGAGTGCATAAGACAACATCGAAAATGTGAGAATGAGATGAATGAATGAATGAAAACTGATGATAACTGACAGCTGATAACTTGTAGTGGCAAGCATTACAGGTATCAACTGATCAACTGAGTAAAAACAATATCGGTAGACGGTATCTGTGTCTGTGTCAGCAAACAGTTCCTTTGTTTGTTACTCAAGTTGCCTTGGTTACTGGTTACTACTAATTAATTAGTAGTCAGTCAGGAGTCAGTAGTTATTGTTTATTGTTTATACCAAGTTATAGACCCAAACAGGCAAACTGATAACATAGTTCCAGTTAATGCGTTTGAAACGAAAACCATGCTGCTTCTGTTGCGCGCCAGCCACTGGCAACAACAGCAGCGGCAACAACAACAACCAACAACAAGTTGACAAGTTGACAACAACAACAAACAACTAACAACAGCTTAACAACAACAGCTTAACAGGCTTAACAACCTAACAACAACAACAACAACAACAACAACAACAACAACAACAACAACAACAACAAGAACAACAACAACAACAACAACAACAACAACAACAACAACGACAACGACAACAACAACAACAACAACAGCAACAGCAACAGCAACAGCAACAACAGCAACAACAGCAACAACAGCAACAACAGCAACAGCAGCAACAACAGCAACAACTAACAACAGCAAAAACAGCAACAACAGCAACAGCAACAGGCTGCAACAAGCTGCAACAACTGTAAGCAACAAACACAATAATGGACAATGGACTATGGACCGCTCACTGATGATCGTTGATCAATGGACAATGGACAATGGCAACAGCAACAGCAACAAAAACAAGTAAAGTAATAGGACCATGACTCTGGCACCAGAACAGATCTATATAAACCAATGGTAGTAATGGTAATGGTTTCAGTTTCGTACCATTGCGATACTTTGTCAAACCTGCTCCTCATTTGGTATGGTCGATGGTCAATGGTGCATGGCATGGTCATGTGCCATTTGCCTAGAGTCACTATAGTCACTATAGTCTGATAGCCATAGTCTCTAGTTGCTGTTGGTTCAAAACTAAAAAATGAAATCTGATTTGATTCTAGCCAAACTAATCAGATCTAATCAGCAAAGTTGCCAGGGGGATCATGAAGTCATGGGGTCATGACACATCATCACCATCCCAAACCATCCGAGAAATACGAAAACAGGCAAATAGACAAAACCTGACTTGTGAAATGATACACTTATAGCTGTTTATTGTTGTCATTTGAATCATTTGCTGAAAAAACAGTCACAATGATAGCAAACAAACAATTACAAATGATGAATTCATAATTCATAAACCATTTTTCAGGTCAGGTATTGCTTGATACCCACCCGGTATGAAAATAAGCACATCAGTGGCAATGTGAAGCAAATAAGTATAGTATTATAGTATTATAGTATATAAATATTATGAAAATAGTATATACATGCATTGCATAAACCGTTGCCTGAAGATGCAAATGTACACAGTACCGTCAGTATGCATGATTCATAATGGATATGCGCATATGCATATGATGTATATTTATGCATATGGTCTTTAAATAGTCTATCTGATTCGATCAGTCAATCAATATGGTGTTTCAAGAAAACAAATACCATGAGATATCATCACCAATGTGAGTTGGCCCACTGACCCACGTTGATCATTGATACTGTCCTGACTGTCCAAATATGATAATATAGTCCTGAGTCATAGTCATAGTCACATAGTCTAATAGTCTCAGATAGTCTCATAGTCGAAAAAAACATAGTAACTAACATAGGGTTCTTACGGTGACGGTCCGGTGACGATGGGTTTTGTTCTGTCCCTACTTGACGTAGTGGTCTTACCTAAGGCTTCGTGTTTTCCAGAGCCGCCCGACAACTGAGGCAAGCACTGAATGAGTGCACAGCAATCGCTGGTAGTGTAGATGATAATCCAGTTTCCAAGGATTTGTGTTCCATGGTGTCGTGGAACCGTTGAAAGGCAGCAATCCGGGTAGCACCTAAAATAACCTCAGCTTTTATAAAGCTTTCTTTGCTCACATCGATCATCAAAAGCTTGCCATAGTCTGCACAGGCTATGTTGCAAAGGGATTTTCGTACAGCTGAGACAATCTGACCCCTTGGGGTCATGTGACTACGCTGCCTCGTGTCCCGATCCTTCCCCTTTACAGATATGTCGAACATTGCGTTGGTGATTTCCGTTTGGCCACAAACAGCCAAAGTCAACTGCTCCAGTGAAATGTCGCACAAGGCTGAGGTCTGAGTTCGAGAGGTCTTTGATGTCCTTGATGCAGTCGTTCCTGCTACTTGTGCTTTCGCCAACTCACGTTCGCTGCGACGTAGTTGTTGATGTGCCTGGTGCCATTGTATTATATCACAAAAAATGACATGACTTGATTCTGAACACATTTCGAGTTCGTGTCCGGTCCATTTACAAAAAACAAATACATAATGTATGGTTACGTGGACGTCATGTGTCATGTGTACGTTACGTGGACTAACGAACACATGGTTGCATGATATAGATGGATGGGACTGGATGTATGATGTATGCATTGATGGATCTGGATCGGAGGAGTCCCAAATAGGTTTACAAAAGTTTGCTAGAAATGAACATAATCATCATTATGATTACGATAGGTTTTATGCATACAAAGAAAATAAACAACACAAGGGTGGTACTTGATTAAATTTGATTTTGATCAATCAAATCAAGAATCGATCATCATCGAATTAGGCAATGATTATGAATTTAACTTTTCTCAATAACCGGTAGTTGTTACTCATGCGACTCACGATGTATTACTGTATTACTTGATTAATTGTGATGTTTAAATCAAGCTAGTTGAAGTTGATGTCAATGTTATAGTGTTCATCATGTATAAGTAAAAAATAACCAATCGTCGACATCATTCATAGCATAGTTATTATATTCGGAATCTGTCTGTATTAGTCAGTTTGGTATGCGTCAACTGTGTCAACAAGTTATATAGTTGTAACAGTTGTATCTCGTATCTTATTTTCTACATTATACATTGCTACATTTCTACTCAGATTTATCCATCCCATTAACCACGTTCAGACTTCAGACCTCCAGTGACCTCCTTGGCTGCATGGCCCACAGCCACCAGCTGCCGGACATCGCGTACATATAGATATATCTACATCACATGCACACACACATATAATCATATACATATGTATATATATTTATGTATATATTTTTATTTTTGCAAATGATCCATGTATACATATACACGTGCATTGATACATATACATACATATATTTACATATACATTTACATCTATATTAATCTATATCTACATTTACAAACAAATACATATACATATACAAATACACTTACGTACACGTACATATACATATACATATACATATACATATACATATACACAGTACACACAAGACATGAAACTTAATACATAGTACAAAATACATAATACAAACACAATACATAAAACATAATACATAATACACAATACAATACATATACATTTACATAATACAGATACATAGTACAAAATACATAATACATAATACAATAAGACATATACATATACATATACATATACATAATATACATATACATATACATATACATATACATATACATGCATTTACATATACATATACATTCACATATACACATACATATACATATACATAAACATATACATATGCATATACTTGTACAATATACATACACATAGTCACATACATGACGAATACATATGAATATACACATACACATACATATACATATGCATATACATTTACATTTACATATACATATACTACAGATTGTAAACATAACGTTGTTGGAGGTCAGTATATCCGATATTGTACTGACAAATGATCTAACATAAGAAAATACAACCTGTTTTGTTTTACTTGTGAAAGGCATTTGCAACCTGCAACCATGTGTAAACAGGACTGTAACATGCAACACCTAGGCAACCTAAGCAAACTACAAAAAAAATCACAAAAGGTCGGGTCGGGGCTGTGAAAATGTGCCACATGTTTCTGTTCAGTGCCAGCATTCTACTTGGTTTGATTTACTTTGTTGATTTGTTGTTGCTTCCTAAGTGTTCAACCGACCATTAGAACATGACATAACCAAGGCCAAACAAAACACTGAACACTGAACACAGTACACAGCCATCAATGCCGCACTGCCTCATTCCGTGGATCCATGTCCAACAATTCCATCAACCATCAATCATTAATCATTAATGTTTAATCCCTGTTCCTGTTCCACTCCCTTGCCTGCAAAGCTTCTTGTCGGAGTCTTGCAATTGTCGCGTCCCGCACATCGATGTGCCACAGTTGTTCCGATAGAGTTAAGGAACCGTAAAGTTCAGGGTCAACATCAACACATTTTCTGAGAAGTTGCTTGGTGGTCAACTGACACAGCTGATCCAACGAGTCCTGCGTCTTTATTGGAACCAACGCTGTCACCAATGGTTCAGAAGAAGACCCTTGAGAATCTGTATCCATTCTATCTGTTCCACCAGAGTGGCTGCTCTGACTATCATCGGGTTGGTTGGCAGTAGGGAAATTTTGTCCCGTTGAATACATTGAGCGGTGCTGAACTTGCCGACGAAGCTTTTCTAGCACGTGATTCCAGTCGTCAGCCGTGAAGTAAACCCCGAATCGACACAACACAATCGGGATTATGCTAAGGTTAAAGGACTTCCCAGATTGATCCACTGCAAACCTGACTAGTATCTGCTTGAAGCCAGCATCTTGTGCACTCGGAAGACGCTTCCCCAACGTCTTAGCCAAAGCAAGCCTTCGGCCGGACAATGGGGTGAAATGTGGCTAATGTGGCATATATTTGTCTGGATATATCTGAGTACTGATTTGGGAAGGGTGATGAAATTGAATGCATGATATAAATCATGAAATGACGAGCACTGAACACTGGTTTCGGTCCTATAGATCTACTCTTGTCGTTCAAATCTAATTTTTCCAATCAGATGAGTCAGAGAAACCTTGGGTCCTGATATGCTTATCCAACAGTGATCCAGCAGCCAACAGCAAAAATTTGCTGGAGTCAGGCAGTTCGGGTTTGGCAAACCTAATTGCGTCGGTAGTCTGAACGACACATATCAAAATGTTATATCACGAATCGATGCCAATCAAAATAAATCCATGACTATTTGCTTTGAATATCGAGTTTTCTCATATTGAAACAAGGAAAAGATATGCGAGATAGAAAAAACAAATACGATGAACAATATGTATATATACATCCGTGTTACAGATAGTATTCCAGCCTTTTACATAACTTGAGTTTGTGAAAGGAGTTAAGGAGTCACACAGTTTTTTTCAGCAAACCAAATTGTACGAGTGTAAGGCGCACAATATGTTTGGATTGGTGTACATACAATTGATGTAAATGTAATATGCACAAAATGGAAGGTAAAGTAAGCTGTAAACTGTAAACGGTACCATCGAATCAATGCATATCGAAGTAACAGCATCATAGCCGCACAGCGATGTTGTCACTAAAAGTATCCCCAAGTTAGTCTCGCAGATTGAGGTTTCGACACGATATGAGATAGCTTAAGTCAAGTCGAGATTCAGAGTCTGTCGGTCACATACCAGCTGCTCACCCTTCCAGCGGACCCAGGGCTGCAGGATGTAGTGCAGCCGGTCCAGAAGCAACGCACTCATCGCTCATCGCCCCACGATTGCAATGTTCAAAGAATGAAGAACATCCATATTACACGATGTTGGTGAAGTTCATTGGTGAGGGTGAGGGCCTAGCTTTCAACTTTTCAATGACTCATTCAACTATCAGGACATAATCAATGGCAATTCGCTCGTTGAATCAGGTTGCTCCCATATACGTGATAGTGGACTCGTTGCAGTTCCAACATTCGATCGACCAGAGTGAAGATACTCCTTAAGGCCTTAAGGTCTGTGTTTGTGTTTCTGCCAAATCTAATAATGTAAGGATGTTCAAAATTGTCGTTTGTCAGTGTGTACACAAAACGACACATATAATTTTACAAAGAATGCTGATCAGCAATCAAATACAAACGATCAATGTTTGAAAGGATTGGCTTGTACATGATTTGATATGATTCAAAAACATGTCATGTTTAACTAGAAGGTGAAGCAAACACATTACATACGAGTACACAACAAATACATGAACAAAATCAATGTTTATCATGATTATGATTGGTTTAAACTTAGAATATTTGCACATGAAATAAGATACAATTAAATCATACAATTCATGTAATTCACACAATTTAGTCCTACCCCATGGACTCACAAACCAACATATTATTAGTGTTAAATCCGTGAAATCCATTTTTACAATTACGTATTCAGACCCGCTTAACTATGTAGATCAAGAAATGATCGAACATTTATTTGTTGTCTCTTGGATTTTCTTCACTCTGGTCCTTTCGATCGATGCAAAATGTGAGCCAAATTCTTTGAAGAATCAACGTGGTATCGATGCGAGTGGCTTAAACCATATCAAAAAAAAACCATGTCCATCGGTTATCGTGTTTTGTGAGGGCTTAGTCTAAAAACATGGGGTAAAAAAAATATATATCAATAATTACATCCAAAAAAAATGTCTATAATTGATGAATACACCTCAAAAAAAATTATATATATTAAAAACCACACTTGGAAAAATGCTATAATCAACAATTGCATCAACAAAAATTTATATATATTAAAAAACACAGTCGAAAAAAATACAAATATACAATATTCGTCCGAAAAAAAATGAACCATAATAAATAAATCGATTTTTTTTCATATGCGTTAGTACCAAATCAGATGAAAAAACGAAACAATAATCCAAACATCGAGATCATCACAAGTTACCCGTTGGGAACCTCAAGCCCGTAACCTCCTGACATTACATGTTGACCCCAGTAGCACGCAGCATCTTTCAAAATCAATCAATCAATCAATCAATCAATCAACCAACTAGTCAATCAATCAATCAACTAATCAATCAATCAATCAATCAACTAATCAATCAATCAATCAATCAACCAACTAATCAATC
>VSDK01004196.1:11994-36376 GCA_009767595.1 Symbiodinium kawagutii | reverse complement strand
CAACTAATCAATCAATCAATCAACTAATCAATCAATCAATCAACTAATCAATCAATCAATCAACTAATCAATCAATCAATCAACTAATCAATCAATCAATCAACTAATCAATCAATCAATCAACTAATCAATCAATCAATCAATCAACCAACTAATCAATCAATCAATCAATCAACTAATCAATCAATCAATCAACTAATCAATCAATCAATCAATCAATCAACTAATCAATCAATCAATCCATCCATCAATCCATCAATCAATCATTCAATCAATCCATCAATCAAGCATTCAATCAACCAAACTAATTACTAGGCAACCACTCTTCTATCCCATCGACCAAGCAACCACCCGCCCAGCCAACCGTGCTGTCCAAAGCTAAGGGACCCCATTTGCCAATGGGACAATATGCGCAGAATGGCCCGGCATGGCCTCAAGCAAGGAACGATCGCAAAGCCGCACCGTTTGTTTGTGAAAAATTGGGGGTGGGGGGCCACGCATACCAGAGGTCTGATTTACATGTTCCACGAATTCACTACAAGATGGTCATGAGGATCAAATCTAAACCCAGCTGATTCATAGGATGATCAGAATCATGATTCAAAACGGACCCTACACACCAGGTATAAATAGCATATGTATATATATATATATAGATAGATACATATATCGGTAGATCCATATATATATACCCATCTTTGTAGGCCATCAGTTTATCCATGAATAGCTAGCGATTTACCATCAAACGGGTATTGGACCCAACTGGATCTATCCCGATCTTGCATCATGATCCAAAAAACAGATCTTGCATCATGATCATCATGATCAAAAAAATAGATCTTGCATCACAATCGTGCCTGCTGGAAAACGATGATCTCGCTACGGTGAACGGCCATTCCTGGTAGCTCCACATCGCTCGCTCCCCCTTTGGCTCCCTCGGGATATCCCTCGCTCCCTCCGCTCCCTACGGCCGGGTTAGAACCTTGGGATGGACCAACGGACGGACCGCAAACCCTGGATGATAGATGCAGCCGCTGTTCATGGTCAAACTCGTGGCCGGTGGCCAAAGATGGATACAAAGCGATGAAAACGATCTGTCAAAATGGCCAAAATTACGGTAAAAATCATGGTAAAGGCTGGTTGTCACATTTGATGATTGTTGGTTGCTATCAACTATCAACCCTCTTTGAGCTTTGCAGCTACCAAACAGCGAACATGAATAAATGAATAACTATTGTTCATCAATGTCATCAATCATCAACAACCATTCTCAACCATCATTTCCTATGGGCTAGAAGCTACTATTTTCAACATTGCATCTTCTGAGCCATCGAATACCTCCTCGTCAACCAGGAGCTCGCTCATTTAAAGCCGATCCAGTTCAAGCAAATCTGGATCAGCCACTACCTGAAGCAATGCCATCACCTCGATCACCATTCCCCAAGAACTAGTAATCACCATTCATCATCTTCCACTTATCCAATTGCCCTCTGGTAGTCCCTAACATGGCTGGAAAATACGCCAGGACTAACGGCAAACCTGGGAAATCATCCCGGAAACCCACCATAGGACCATATTGGCAACCGAAAACCTGGGAAATCCCTGGGAATCATCCAAAACATGGAGGTAAAACCTGGGAAGTCATCCACAAGTCCTCCAAACCCCAGCTGGAACTCGTCCCTTGAAGTGGTGGATCTCTCCACGTTGGCCCCCACGGGACGTGGCCAACCCCACCCCCCGCCTTGAGGACAGAGCGCCAACGACTCGGCGCGTCCCGCAGAACCAAAGACTTCGCGGTGCAGGTCCTGGGGCAACACGTCCTCGGCGCTCGCAAGGCTCGCACGCGCTTCCCTGGAGGATCGCCTGCGATGACCACTGAACGGTTGGTTGGTTTGTAACTCATCTAATTGGGGTGATTTCTAGCAGTTATAGGGGTACCCCAACTTAGTTCAGTGCTTGAGATCGACATGTGTGGTTTTCGTGGATTTGGCGTGGATTTTTGTGATGATGTCATGAAGATTTGACCTGCTAAAAAATGATCTGTTAGCCAAACCCTTGGATTTAAAGCTGTGTTCAACCATCTGCTTCAACCAAAGCCATGAAAGCCGTGTTTACAATTTGTCATCGATCACTACCTCCATTTTCAACCGTGAAAAAACTGATACCAACCATCATACTTTCGACATTTGATCAATCATTCCCAACCATTGTCAACCACCATCGTTGACGGTGACCAACCATTGTTCACCATGAAACACCATCATCAACCACCTAACGAACAAATGATCCATCATCAACCACCTAAGGATCAGATAAACCATCATCAACCACCATGAATCTGATGATTAATCCACCATCATTTAGCATCAGCAACGGTTCCCAACCACCCCTCGCATGGCGCCCTGCCAAGCGTCGGCGCAGGTCTTGGTCAAGGTGCCCCCATCCACGTCCAGCTTCAACTTAGGACTATGGCGCCCGTGGCTGGTGCTGCCGGTTGACCAGCTGGTAAGCTCACGACTGCTTTTCACGCGCCTGGAAAAGGTATGAAAACATGTTCCCCGCAACCCCCTGGTTCGCCCAGAGACAAAATGCCACTCTGCAATGGAGGACGTTGTGCAAAGTCAAGATTGCTTAGAGAAGTTGCAAAACCACTGGCAATACGCAGTGATTTGTGGTTTAGGACTTTAGGCTTTAGGATTTAAGGTTTTAGGGTTTATGGTTTTAGGGTTTAGGGTTTTAGGTTTTAAGGTTTAGGGTTTTGGGTTTGTTGTTTAGGTTTACTAATCTAGAAGCTCAAAAACAGCGGCCCTGCGCAGGAATTTGAACGTAGGGAAACGTACCCGTCGGCCCCGGGCAAACTTAGGGGTTGCAGCGAACATGTTTTCAGAAACCATGGCTCCAAAAAATGTCAACTTCACACTGGTTTCAAGACATGTTTTCACCAATCTAAACCATCTACAAGTGCTACCATTTTCAATAGGTAAACTAATCTAAACCCATCGATTTACGTGCTAGAAGTTGTCACAGGTCGATCTACCAGATAGTTGGATACCGGTACCTACCATCCGGATACCATGGGATACCATGGGATACCTACCATCATACCACCAATGCTGGCAGTTCCCTACCATCCACCAACGCGGTTCCGGTTCCCAACGGCCGTGCTGTCGAGCTGCCAACTTCCCCAGGTCACCGTGGGCCTTGGGGGCACCGCCCAACCACCACAGACCGATGAAGCCGCCTCCGCCTCGCGGTAGCCACGTGCGAAGCATGCTGAAGCAGTGGTGGGTCATGGTGGTTACTTGGAGGTGCAGCTGGGGTTAGTTCACCATGGTTCGTTACGCCTTATGTTTGGTAGCGAAACAAAGCCTTATAAGGTAGGGTTCCAATGGGGTTAGTGAAGCCATGGGAATTGTTACGCCCGATGTTTGGTAGCTGAACTATACCCTAAAAAAACCATGGGAATTGGGACCACTTGGGAGATGTGGGGGTGCACATCCAACTACTCAATTCCTACCCCAATGGTGGGTTTGACATGGCCAAGATGCGCATGAAAAATGAGTACTTGATGGATAATCCATGGAGATTTGGGGAATGATGGCGAATTGATGGGCAATTAGCGGTTGATGGTTAAATGATGAGTGACAGTACGGATTCAGAATGATCCGTGGATGAGAACGGATAATCATGGTCGATAATCGGAATATCATGGGATATCATCTTAATAGTGACCACAGTGACTACAGTACTTGATCGTCGCCAACAATACGATTGAAGACGACTAACGATGGTTGATGATGGAGCTAGTGGCTTGACGATGGGTATAGAAATGGACGGGAAAAGCTAGTCAACAGTTCCATCATCCACTCATAGTAGCCACACTATGAACCACTAAGTCCATCAACCACCCACCACTCCTCCCCTTCCCCACCTCCTCCCCTCCCACCCACCCAACCACCCACCCACCACCACCAGCCTCGCCTGCTCCTCCCACGGTGCTCTGTGCGCTGTTGCACTCTGCGTCGCCGCCCTTGGCCGTGAGCTCCGGCAACTCGCAGGTCTGCCGGAGAACGGAACGCCAGACCAAGCGAGGGAAAAACGGCGAGGAGTTCACCCGGGTGGATCCCAAGGGGGTTCGAACGTCAAAAGTAGTAATGTTGGTTTCTGATTAGTATCTACCTGTTGGTTTCATCTATTTTCATTACTCTAGGGGGGGTTACACTAATCAGAAACCAACATTAATCAATGGTCATTCATTCGTTAACCATAGCTGAATTCGCAACGTTAACCAATGATGATTAACTGGTTACCATATTATGGTTACCATACCGTTATATGGATCATCAACGTGAATCCATTTGGCAACTGGTTGTTAATGACCATCATTTAACCATAGCTGAATTTAATAATGATATGGCTATACCCCGTACCATAATGGCACCGGATCATGATAAGGGAACGCTAGTAGGAGAGAAAAGCCAACTACGATTGTTGGTGGGTTTTATGAACACCATGGGTTTCCTTAGTATACTGTGGTCAATAGTGGTTGGCTACGGGTGACAACCACTAGGAGGATAACATGTGGGGGACCCAAACGTTTGAGATTCTTTGGCCTACATCCAGGAAAAAATCCAGGCAAACGGAAGATCTAACTAGCTGGTTAAATGGGTCACCTGGGTCACCAACTTATAACTTTTCCCACTTTGTACTGGTGGATAAATAGAGACATGATGAGAAATGATAAGAAATGATGATGGTTTATGATGGCTGAGGGTTCCTTGGATGTGCTCCCCCACTTAGTAAGTGGTCCCCAACCATGGTTTTGAGGGGTTAGTTCAGCTACCTTATAAGGCGTAACTAACCATGGTTATAGCCCCAGCGGCACATCCAAGTAATGATGAGTGAATCGTGTCATTCATAAGTGGTTCATGCCCGGCCACCGGTCCCAAAGGCCTCCTCTTTTGGAGCTGCCTGAGTGATGTTGCGGACTGATGGGGTTGCAACCGCGGTTGGTCATGGGAAGTTTCTTATCTTGGCTTGTAAGGACCCATTCATGGTTGACAAATATTGGTAAACGGCGGGTCAATGGTTGATCAATGGTCAATCAAAAGTACTGGCTAATAATGCTTGATACTGGCTACTGATGGCTAATGATAGTTAAGAATGGTCCACAATGGTTGATGCTTGACAATGGTTAATAATAATCGTTAATGTCTGATTAATGATGGTTGAAAATGGGAAAGATAGTCAGATGACCATGATGGTTAAAACTACTGACTAAACATGGAAACACAAAATGCCTAAATAATCGGTGAAAATAACGGTTTATAAATGGTGGTTGATACCGGCTCAAGGATGGTGATCAAAGGTCAACAACTTGTCACGGGCAGTACTTAAAAACCAACAACTGCATGTGATTAATCATGGGGAACACGAATAATAACCACCAACTGCATATGATTAATCATGGTGAACACAAACGGGAAAGCAATGGTTAAAAAAACGCATTGGTACATGGCTGGCAACCAACAAGAAAAATTGTGGATGATGGTTTTTAATACCTCCAATCTGCAGATTGATCATGATAAAAGCGTGTTGCTGTCAGTTGACGTTACAAACCAACTGGTCCACAACAACGGTGGCGAATCGTGGTTGATAAGGGTGTCCCACAGATACCGCTTGAGAGTGCTTAAAAAATGGGCCCCGCCCCCACAAATGATTTAGCAATTGGAGCAGTACGAAGCTACTCCCGGAGAGAATCGCGCAGAATTGGCCAACAATGGCTGATTGGCCGTGAATCATGGCCAATCAATGGCTGGTTGATGGTTTCAACCCCTATGAAAAAGATTAGTCAACCAACCAGGTGTTAATAATCACTAGGGAAAATAAAAAATGTTTCAAACCACCAATCAGATGGCTCATGATGCTTGATTACCGATGATTAACGACCTTTTGATGGCTATTAGTCTACATTGGGCCACTCCAGCGGTCATCTGTAACACCAGTCGCCACCAAAACTGGTCGCAGTGGCCCCGGCCTGGCCCCATGAGCCCCACCGGTGGACGACCCCGAGACCGCGCTGACCGCTGCTCCCGCGCTGCCTGGACGTCGTTTCCGGTGTCATCGATGGTTCGGTCGCACGCAGACTCCACCCGAATCTCCTCCACGAAGATCAGAATTTGCCCCCCAGCACCTGGGAAACAGCGCAGCCAACGGTGCCAAGGGAGCCCTGGATCCAGGAGCTGGGCTGCTCCTGGATTTTTCGAGGCAGGGCGGCGAGCCTCGCCAACTGGGCACAAGCAATGATTGTGGAAAGAGGTGGCGAGCTGGGATTGAAGGACCCTCTGGTAATTTGACATGGGTACTTTAACATGGCTGACTGGAAAATCCACCGTTTCAATGGATCATTTCCCAGAGTTTCTCTAAAAGATAATGATTTTCCATTGCCACCTTACATTACCGGAGGGTACAGGTTGATTTTTTCCCATGATTATATATGCACTGAGCCATTGCGAGCCAGCAGTTCATCATTAGCCACTGATTTCGAGCACTGTGCTGATGCATTGTTTGCCACGGGCCAGCAATTGCGAACAAGACATTGATCATATCTGGTTGGTGGTTGAACCACCCCAATGAAAAATATCAGTCAGCCAACCACTTGTTAATGATTCATAGGGAAAATAAAAATGTTTGAAACCGCCAGCCAGCAATACATAGCAATACATTGATCATATCCGCTGGCTAATCATCATACAGTCAACCATGATTTCATTGTTAACCAACAACCATCAACCATAAATCGGCGCGTCAAACATGACTGCTTGATTCCGCATCTCCGTAATGCAGCCAAGGCGACCCCCTCCACAGGCCATGGCAAAGGTTTGCGACCTGAAAACAGTGCAGCCGCAAAGAGGTCCACAGGAACAGGGTCCCAACTACATCTTTCTTTAAAAAATATCCAGCCAGCCATGTTAGATCACGAGAGGATAGCCATCTTCATTCCATGGCCAAACTAGGTACCGCACCTTTGTTTAGACATTCATCTTCCCAATTTTGGCTGCATCCAGCTCGCTCACCCCAAGCAGCCAGCAGCCTGCCCACTGTGGTCCCCGGGGAGCCATCTGCCGTCAGCACGGTGGAAGTGTTCATGAACAGTACCGCGGTGCTGAGCCACAGCAACCCACCGCCCGACGACAGCCCAGACAGGTCGGTCCTGGGGCGGCGATTCGAATGGGAGAACCACAGGTTGGTTGGTGAAGCATCACCTTACAAATGGTGAAGCACCACCTCAACCAGGGGTTGAAGTAACCCACCTGATAGATCCCAAGTATGAATTCAGCAAACCTACCCGGCTGACACAGCTGAAGACCACCAGATTTCACCATCAAGTGGATGTCATGTTGCAGGAGTATCCCATGTTGATAAGGCGGTGGCATTACAACTATCAACGTGGTCCACTGGCAACCTGGAAATCCACTGTTCATGGCTGGTGCAGGTCCCAGAGGTTCTGCGGGCCCCAAAAAACCGACCTTCACCAACGCAATGGCTGCCAGTGACCAAGCTCACAGCAGGCGCAACATCAATAGCTGGATCTCTTAGTCGAGACCATGAACCCATGATTGAAACCATATTGACTAGCATGTCAACCAGAAGATTAGCCATATCAATGAGCCATGTTCAAACATTTTTGACCGTTCTTCTGCTTGAAAGATTGAACCTTCTAAACTAGAAAAAATAGTCAACAAGCCATCAACGAGTATCACTAAGCCATCGCCAACAATTGCTATGCCCCCTTATTTCAAACCAACACCAATCCACCGTCATCATGAATTATCATGCTTAATTAATTATCACAGCAGGATTTTCCCATGAAAAAAGCATGTTGAACAATACAGTTTCATCCACCATTGCCAAGCACGATTCGTCAGCAACCTTTGCTTTTATCATTGATTTCCAAATGTCGTCGACCAGTACGAGCGACTATGAACCACTCATGACTAACCACCATTAACCATCACAAAATCCATCGTCAATAATTTCAATAACCTTGTATACAATATGATCATCGTTTACAAACTGCTATCTATTCCTACTAACCACTCTTTGTTGCTTGCTACCCCCCCAATGGCTCATCAACCGCCATGAACCACCATTATTTACCATGGATCAAACATATAGAACTCAGTAGTAACAAACCACGCCCATTTCCCGCACCACGATCAACCATCAATCATCATCAGCCATTCTTGGCTACCTCTTACCCTCATCTCTTACCGTCATGACAATGAAATGTGGTTGCTATTCCAACCTCTCAACCGTTGCCCAGAAACCATTGTCTCCCCCATCGTTGGTCACGGTCTCCAGCTACAACTAGCCATTGCCCACTATCAGCATTCTTGGTTGCCCATTATTCACCGTCACCAGCATCAACCCGTTCATATCACCTCCTGCTCCTGGCTAAGGACTATCAAGCCCCCCAGGGTATCAATTCTTAGCAATCGTCAGTCAGCATTACGTACCAAATAAACCACTAATTCACCATCATTCTCCATAAATGGAGCTGAGCAATTATTCATATTCACCAGCATGTTAAGCATATCAACCACTCATGTCCGCCATCACATTTGCAAACCATCTATTGATCCTCTCGCTAGCGCTGTCTGTCCTTCATGGTGGTTTCTTAAAATAGGGAGCCCCCCAAATCATCCATGTTAAACCAATATAAGCAGTAAACTAACCATGACTTCGGGCTCCCTATACTAAGAAACCCTTTGACTAGCTGTTGAACCATTTTTGTTGGTTATTCTTCCCTATGAATTCCTTTCGTTAGCCATGATAATCCCCACTTCAACCATTGATCGACCATCATAAGCCCAAAAAAACGATCATAACTTTGGGGCTCCCAAGTTTCGAAGGAAATCACCATGACTTAATAAGGAAATCACCGACCATAACTATGGTTTTCGAAGGAAATCACCACGACTCCCACCCCCTAACCCCCCCCACAACGGCTGCACATCCCCGGGTGCTGGGACCCCCCGGGTGGGCGCCACGGCACTTGGCCCAGAAGGCCTGCGGGCACCCGCCCCCCGAGGCGCCCCCCAGCGGCAAGCCGTCGGCCGCGCTGTGCCACGCCGTGACGAAGCCCTTGGAGGCGCAGTGGTCCAGGGCCTTTTCGCCTCGGCGTGTCCCCCTGGTGGTGGCGGGTTGGGGGGGTGGGGATGGTGGGGGGGGTTCCGGTGGGGTCCATCCCCAGCTGTGGGTACCTGGCCATGGGTATTTGGGGATGTTCGAAGCCGGGGAGTAGTTAAGTGTTGTAGTAACTAGTGGTGCATCTAGTGGTGGGCTTAGGGGTTGTAGTAAAGTGGTGGGTAGTTCTCAGTGATACTTGGATGCGCATCCGCGGCGAGAAAGTGGTAACCATGGTTGTAGGGGTTCACACCTGCACTTTTAAGGTAGTTGGTCAAGTGATGGTGATGGTTTGGTGACCTGGGGATGGAAATGGGTTGGTGATGGTCAAGCGGTTTGCCATGCTCAATTGATACTTTGCAATGGAGATGGTCAATAGGCGTTCAAATCATGAGAAGCGCTGGCTTCGTGATGTTCAATGATGTTGAATAATGGCGACATTGCTGGTGATCAGTGATGATGCCGGATGAATCATGATTGATTATTGAAAAAAGTAACATTGGTTGATGAGAATGGGGTTAACAACCAACAGTATAGTATAGGACTCACTGATGAAACCCTTGATGGAAATGGATGGAAATGGTTAAACCATGGCGGCTCATTATGGTGTAATGAAACTGAGCCAATGGCTTGATATCTTGGGCTCACAAGCCGTAGTTAACAACCCGGAGATGATGACCCAAAATAACGCTTAATCATGGTTAATAATGACTACCATTTGGTTATTGAACTCCTGATAGCTCGTAAGCTCCCCATTGAAAATGCCATAGGGATGCTCCGGGCCCTTTAGCCCCCTCCTAACCACCAGCCAGATAAGGATTAACAAGGTAACTATGGCAGCAAGAAGAATAGGCGAACTATGCCAAGCCAACAACAGCTAATCAGCAATTCATCAGGATTACCAGTGCTTGATGGTGGCCAATCATGGGTGGTCAATGACTTGGGTTGTCCCCCAGAACTCTAGCTGCGATCGACTGAAAGGGGATACTACTGTACTATTGACAGTGCTATGCCATTGTACTACCATTTGGTTAGGGCACTTCTGGTAGCTCCAACTGGCTCCCACGTATTAAAGGGCTCCCAATCGCTCCTTCCCAATCACCAGCACACATATGCACTGTACTTTGGAGGGGAAACTGGACAATCCACATAATTTGACAAACAAGTGCCAACGATGCAGCCAACAAAACAAAGATCAAGAGAAGCATCGAAAGCAGCAATGCCACAAGCAGCAACAAAGCAACAACAACAACAACAACAACAACAACAACAACAACAACAACAACAACAACAACAACAACCATAAGAACATTTGTAACAACAAGCACAACCACAATGACAACCGCAAGAAGCACCAAAACCACACCACGACAACATCAAGAACAACCGAAGAACGCTGACAATAAGAACAACATGGACACAACCAGCAAGGATACTTGGATGTGCACCCCCCCACTTAGTAAGTGGTCCCCAACCATGATTTCTAGGGGTTAGTTCAGCTACCTTATAAGGCTTTTAACCATGCTTATCACCTCAGCTGTACATCCAGCCGTAGAGATATCTTACCCCACCACTTGCTGAGGTCACCCTCCTGGCGGCCTTGCTCCCCTTCCACTGGGCCGATCCCAGGTCTGGTGGCGGACCTTCGATGCGATTGGCTCCATCGCCCCCGGCGCCGATGTTGGAGGCCCCGCCGCCGCCGCAGAGCGCGAAGTGCCCACGGACCTCCCCCCGACCTTCGCCTGGCGCGGATGGTGCCAGGTAGGGCTGGTACGTTTCACTAGTTGGAGTTGTGGTGGGAGATCTGGTTGGAGATGTGGTTGGAGATGTGGTTGGAGTTGTGGTTGGGAACTATGGTTGGAAATATGTTTGGAAATATGGTGGGTGTTGGTTGGTGTTGGTTGGTTATTTTGAAGCATCCTGGGTGAGTCACGGTTGCTCAGTTTTGCCATTAATTGGTGGTTAAGACTAACCATCGCTGATAATTGATAGACATGCTAACAACATCAATGGAAGAGAAGCAAGAGACATGAGACACCAAAGCAGCTTTGGTTGGATGATTGGAGTGATTTTCATAACCAAATATTTTAACCAACCAACTAGCGGCCACCAGTGGTGTTTTTGGGATGGCTTTCCTTCATCAACCAGCCTCACTCATCATTGGCCACTCAATAACCCTAGAGAGTTTGTACAGCAACTGTTGGACTTTGCAATATCAACCCATTGTTTAAGCATCATTCACCAGCAATCAGCCGACTGTTTCAACATCACATCATTAACCCGTGAGTAAACCATCATTGAGCCACAAGCAGCCAGTTATTTTACCATCATTAACTTATGATTTAACCAACATCGAGCCTCAACTGGAACGGCTACTACCCATCGCACACCAGTAATTTGACATGTGTTTAACAAATACCATTGGACACTTCATGAACCATCATGAACCCATGATCACCAACCAAACCATCATCAAATAACGCATCAGTACAGTAAGCATCGCTCTCATTATCACTCGCTATCACGACCATTGATCTAACCACTCCTAACTACATTTCTCTGTCTTGAATTCATTACTTCATCTAATTATCAGTACAAAAATTGTTCGTTCTCATCATCATTATCATTCTCCATGGTTCGCCATGCTTAAACATCCCTCACCAAGACTAACTCGCCATTGGCCATTGGTTATCATCATTGTGAGCCATCATGAATCGTCAACAGTTTCATCATTAAACCTCATATTGTTGGTTGTCTGTCATCATTAGGCATTGATTACACCACCACTAGTCAACAGAACGAGCTAATGGACGGTTTATTTTTGCACCTGATTAAATATTGAATGATTTTGAGGTCCGCTATTTGGAGGAATTGCCATGTTGATAAATCACCATTGATGTATCATAGACGTTGATCATCAAGTTCAATGATGGTCGATGTGGTTCATGATAACGCTTGGGTTATGCCTACCCTCCAAATATCCTGAACCACACCCATACAGTTGGTATATCCCCAACTATTGTTGGGCATTGCCCCCGATGATTTCCCTTGATTGATGGAGTGATCCTAACCACCTACCCCCTGTCAATAACAGTTATGGATAAGGTTATAAGTTATGACCCTTATAGAATCCTGTGAGACCCCAATGATCCCTCGTGTTGGCTATCATTATAGGGGCTGTAATTGCTTACTATCCTATCAATTCCCCTATTGCTTATGATCCCCTTATTTTCCTAGCATGATTAGTGATTACCCTCTGGTAAACTAACGTGGCAATGGAAAATCCACCATTTTGTTAGGAGGATCCTGCGAAATCATCCATTGAAATTGTGGATTTTCCAGCCAGCCATGTAAGATTACCGGAGGGTAATGGCTATCCCATGTTCTCAACATGATATCTCTTATTTTTGTGTTATTTCCCTCCTATCATTCATGATGAATGGTTGTCCTATCCTAATTTCCCATGTTATGGGTTACCCTACTAATGACCATTACTAAAATAAACATTAACCAGTATTGGGTGGGCTAGTCCCAATTAATAATTATATACCAGTTATCCCACAAACATGGGTTACTATGATGATTGGTATGCTACTATGTCGTTAATGCTAACCATGAATGGTCAACATACTAAAGATCCCCAAGTTCCTATTCATGCTTACTATTCATCGGTAATCATCAACATACTAAACATACTATTTATGCTTAACACACTGATGGCTCATGGTAAACAACACAATTACTAATAATAGCAATGGTTCATACTAATGAAGACTATTACCATGATCATGGTATTCATCAACCTACCAATTAGTTCATGGTTGCTGATAGTATGTTATGATAACCATATTTAACGATTAGAAAAAACATAGTCAATAGTTTGTAATCATCAAATGGCTGTGGGTCAAAACCCCGTACCCCTGGTTCCCCATCATTAACCATTATTTTGCCTTATTATTGTTGGCTATTAACCCCCATTATTGGTTGGTTCATATTGACCCACAGCCATATTTAATGGTTATTACTAATCATCAACTTCACCTCACCAGAGCCCCGCCTTCATAGGCCTGGCATCCCATGCCGCGGCTCACCACTGAAGACTCCTCGTCCAAATAGATGGCCTCGCCTGGCTACACCGCCGGCCCTGGGGGCCCCGGTTCTGGTGGTGGAGGATTGGTTGGTGGTTGATTGGTTGGGATGGGAGGATTGGTTGCCTAAAATTGTTGAAGAATTCCTGAGAACATCCGATCGCAATTTAGAACTTTGGCAACCAATGATGATTGTCGAAATTTGAGAGGTTGGTGGATTTCCGATCAAAATTTAGATGATTGGTTGGAACAGGTTAGTTATCACCGATTTCTTCAGAAAAACCTTGGAAACCAGCTATAACTGCTGGTTTTCCCATGGCCAGGTGGATGGGTTGACCCGCAGAGCTTGGTTCAGTGGTCAATTTTGTGGATGAATGCGTATGGATGGAGAATGGGTGGGTAATGATTAATGGTGGCTACTGGAGGTTCATGAACAAAAGCGCCCCAGCATGAGTGATAGCAACACAGATGGACAGAATGCTTCATGATAATGAAGCGATGGATAAAGAATCAATAGTAAGCAAGAACAATATGTATCACAGTCTCAACAGCTACACTAAGTCGCGTAGTCGTTTAGAACTGAGCAACCAATGGGCCCATGCCAAATGGCTTTGCTATTCACACCCCGTTTTTCGCTACCTCCGGGCGATCGCGAGCAACCCAAGGCCCTCGGCATGAGTTCGTCAACCTAACCAAACCCTTCTACAACTGACCCTCAAAAGTAGCACTATGATTTACTGTCGACTATCTGTTAGTTTTGGATCGTATGCTTGGCTGCATAAGTAACCTCAACACAAAACCCTGCGACAAAAAATCTCTCAACCAGGCCCTCTCGCAGGTCTCAATCGTAGGATTGATCTGGTTTTGGGATGCGAAATAGAGCGCATCGCGAAAGCTGACTGCGTTGAATGGGATGAGGCCCGGTGGGGTAAAAGCTCAGATGATTAGTCAATAGGTAATAGGTGTCTCGAGGACCAATTTTTTGGGACCAGCCGACCAGCCATCATCAATGATCAATGGAGTTTATCCTAGTTGCACGACTGCTTCTGTCAAGAATTGGGATCTTAAAGATGCACCCTTTCCGTTCCTACTTCGGGCAGCCCATAAACTGCCAAATTGTGTCTTGTTTAACTGCTTTTGAATTTTGAACCCAAAATTCACACAATTGAGTGCGCGGACACACCTGTAAACCCTGCAAAAATGCATGCATTTATTGACCCCATCGATGATCATACACAATGAATTCAATCATCATTCCCTGCTGTTCATGATTCACATGGAATCCGATGATTTTTTCTTCAAGCATTGGTATCTCTATGACCATTCTCAGTATCATCATTGTCATGATCATCTCAACCGACCTTATCATCTCATGAGCTGTTGCTTCCTCCACTTGGATGCGCACCCCCACATCTTGTAAGTGGTCCCAATTCCTATGGTTCTTAGGAATTAGTTCAGCTACCTAACAAGGCGAAACTAACCATGGTGAACTAACCCCAGCTGCACACCCAAGTAGCTTCACTCATGAATTCTATGACCATTCTCATGATCATCATCCTCATCATCATCATCATCACCATCATCATCATCCTCATCATCATCATCATCATCATCATCTTCATCATTAGCATCATCATCAACATCACCATCATCATCATCATCACCATCATCATCATCATCATCATTCCCCTCATCATCATCATCATCATCATCCTCATCATCATCATCATCATCACCATCATCATCATCATCATCACCATCATCATCATCATCACCATCATCCTCATCCTCATCATCATCATCATCATCATCATCATCACCATCATCATCATCACCATCATTCTCATCCTCATCATCATCATCATCATCATCACCATCATCCTCATCCTCATCATCATCATCACCATCATCATCATCATCATCATCATCATCATCATCATTGTCATGATCATCTCAACCAATCTTATTATCTCACGGGTTGTTGCTTATTCTCCCCTAGCTTCACTGATGCATCAACCACGCCATGCCCCGTGCATCTCTCCCCGCGCCTGCGCAGAACATGGCTGAGCCGCTCAGGATCCGGGTCCTGGTGGCCGCGCCCTTCGTTGAACAACGCCTGGTTGAAACCATCAGGCGGATGGCTCGCGGATGGTTTTTGACAAAATGATCGTTGTAAAGTATAAGCATATAACTATTGATAGATATAACCAACTATTGATAGATATAATCAAGTAC
Source organism: Symbiodinium kawagutii (assembly GCA_009767595.1). Lineage (NCBI taxonomy): Eukaryota > Dinophyceae > Suessiales > Symbiodiniaceae > Symbiodinium > Symbiodinium kawagutii. The sequence goes on along the minus strand of VSDK01004196.1, from coordinate 20,864 downwards.
ATATATTATAAATTAATATATGTGTAAAAATAAAGTATATATTAATTTGATTAATATCATTGGTTAAAACTGGACCATGAGAGGATTAACTGATGCTTAATTGATGTTCGTGAGAGTTAACAAGTGGTTGTAGCCTTGCAGCTTGGTGCCCTCAGCCAATCATGGCGAAGGTCGCCCGGTTGAATGATGGTGCAACATCTGTGGTACAAAAAATCGAGGTACATAGATGATCATGGGTTGACGTACCACAGATGGTTCAACCAAAGAATATTCCTAGGTACCATGGATCATAGGGGGTTCAAGCAAAGTATGCTGGTTGTACATAGCAAACCGCCGTTTCAAAATTGTAACACATCTATGGTACAAAAGGAATTTCATTAGGTGTCACGAGATGGATTCAAGAACAGCACACTTCAGAAAATGCCAGAATGATGGTTTGAATAGATGGTCGAATGAGTTAAACGATAGTTATTTCATGATCCCTCTGATGAATGAACCCCCTGGGGTCGTCAACTGAAGTGCCATGATGTTGTCGGAATAGCATCACTTTTGGGAGCCAAAAGAGTAGCCGATCCTCAGCTCAAATGCGATTGCTGGTGGTTTTAAACATCTTTCAATGGTGAATAATGGTGGTTAATGATGGCTACTAGAGGGTGATTCACGACTGTTGCTTCAATACAATTGATTGATTTGCCTCGATTTATTGCTACGTTGATTCATCTCCGTATTGGTGGTTGTAACCCATCTGAAAAAAATGAGTTAATCATTCACCGGCGGCTGCAGAGTCCCCTCTCTGTCAGCGCGCCCCTCACCTTTTGTGAAGCAACGCAAAAAAATGACTCGGACATGCGCCCTAACAAGTCCCACACCTAAAAATTTACGTCCACCAACCAACCAACCATCCCAAAAATCGGGAAAATGACAAACATTTCAACCCACCATCCAAATCTCCAGAGGGTGAACTGATCTCCCTTCTTTCTGGCGGGAAAATCCGGGGCAGACACAGCGGCGGTGCTGGGCGGTCACCGGTCCTGGGCTTCATCTCGATCCTCTGAAACGCAAAGATGACGCTGGTGAACCTCGGCGCCAGCCACGGCTGCTACTGTGGCGCCGCCAAGGGGGGACCAACTCTGCCCTCGAAACACATGGGGAGTTCGAGAACAATAGGAAGCCCCACATATGGTGGGTTTATTCCTAAAAATGGCAAGTATATGCAAGTATTGGATGATCTGGGGGCGCCCCTATTTTGAGAAACTACCGTGTAGTCAAATGACCTACCAGAAAAAACGGATAAAAACGGCATAATGCATCACATTTTTGTTGCCACACAAGTGAAAAGCCCACCTTTGAATCCCCCATGGGAACCAAGCAATAGCTTTACGCCTAGCGTGCTGGCTGCTGCGCATGGGATTCTTCTATGAGCCTTGTGAGCTGTGCTGGCACCGTACTTGCTGCCCTGAATGGATTTGGACTGTTGCAATTTGCGAGATGTCGTCAGCAGTTGATCATGGTTTATCTATCAAAGACGTGGCCCCAAAACGATCGTACGAGTATATTTTTTGGCCTTTCTCCTGGATGCGTTTTTCTTTTGGCCGCTCGAAGCCGCAGAAAAATGTGAGTCCAAATGGTTCCCCCAGCTTTGCTTCCACGTTGCTCACCTCAAAAACCACACACAAACAAGACAGAAACAAGGGATGTCCATGCCCCTGCTCGGGCAGCAATCAGCACCGAGGCAACCAATGGAGGCATCACCACCCCTTCATCGACCAAGGGGTCGCCAAGCTGTTAGGACCGGTCACCGGCGCGGCGTGTCACCAGGGGGCTGCAGGTTGGACACGGAGCGCAGGCTCCCACTGAGGGTCTCCAGGGACCAGGGCCACTTGCGCTTCAGCCACTCGTGACACGGACTCTCCACGCTGGGCCTCACAACGCCGCAACGGGGGAAGAAAGCTCCGGAAACCCGGGGTGCTTGGTGAAGGCTATGAAGAATATGTCTGTCAACCAACCGGTGGTGGTTAATCAAAAGGGAAAAATCGACAAATGTGAATCAAACACCAACCAACTAGTTGTTAAACCACTATGGTTGCTCATTACCCCCTTTGATTCACCATTATTAATGGCTATGAACCCCCTGCAAAACCACCAGCCCTGACGGTTCCTTGGGACCCGAAGCTTCCAGCTTCGCTCAATCCCAAAGCGATGTCCAGTTCAGCTTCAGCTTTTTGGGGCCAGCATGTGACCCAGTCAGCTGAGGAGCCACGGTATCATCCATGAAGTGATTAATTATAATGGTTGATAATGGTCAAATAATGGTTGATAATAATGGTAATGGTTATTAGTAGTTATGTGTAATTGATAGTGGTCAAATAATGGTTAATAATGGTCAAATAATCGTGGATAATGGTTAATAATGGTTAATAGTGGTTCAGCCACAGTTGCTTGTTTTTTTCCAGTGATTAGCTGGTTGGTGGTCGAACCACTCCTATGAAAAACCTGAGTCAACCCACCAATTGTTAATGATTACTATACGGAAAATAAAATATGTTGAAAACCACCAGGCAGTTGAGCGGTGGGGTTACAACCATGGTTAGTTACGCCTTACAAGGTAGCTGAACGAACCCCAAAAAGCCATGGTCTGGGACCACTTACGAGCCGTGGGGGTGCACATCCCAGTAAGCGGTTGTCAACAATCGATGATGGTTTCATGAACCATCATCCGTTCACTGAACGACCCTTTTCTTGAGAGAGCTTCCTGAGGGGAATTTGCATACGGCCACACGATGGTTCAACCCTGGCTGTCAACAGACTCTCTGAAGGCGGTGTCGGCCCCAGAACAAAAAAACCATTAAGACACCAGGAATTGCTCCATGATGTGAAGCAACGGATTGCCCCATGACATGCCTAGTTGACTACGTCCAAGTGCTGGTGCTACGGAAGCACCGTTTCCAGCCACCCTTCCCTTGCAACCGCGGTGCAGCGGATGATTCCGGCCTCGGAGTGGGAGCATGGAACGATGCACGCGGTAAATCGTTCTCAAGCACTGCGATTGTTTGTAGCAGTGGATGCATATGAATATGTTCATGTAAGTTATATTTACACCGATGTGAGAGTAGATGGCTCACGCCACTTTCCCATCTGGAACTATAGATGGCTCAGAAAAGTGCCAAGATGCGCACTGGTTTTTGTGAACTGAAATGCCACAGATACAACCTCTTGCCTGGAAGGGTTGTGCCATCTACCTAGCCATTCTGGGAATCAGAGACCATGGTCGTCATGGATTTGGTCAAAATGCATTCTACAAGATTTGGGGAATTTGCAACACCCCAAAAATGTGGAATTGCAAGTAGATGGCTCAACCCCATATTTGAATACAATAAGACTCAAATCAACAAAGATGTTTCTCTGTTCTTGTGTTATTTTCAACAGCCATGCTACATTAAACCATGGCAGGGCAGCAGCTGAGACAAACAGACACGCAACACCTGGCTGGCTGGAAAGGCAAACCTTCCAACAAAATCAGCAAAATGGAGAGTAGATGGCGCAACCCCTTCAAAATCATCTCCGCTCTTTCCAGAAAAGAAATCAGGAGAGTAAGTGTAGATATAGCAAACTGTACCAATTTCTGATGTTTACCTCCCGGCAAATCTGCTGCAAAAAAACAAAGCAGGAGACCTTGTAGATGGTACAGCCAAGACCAGGAGAGCATAGTATTGAAAATGATGGAAAAGGCATGGTTGTGCCATCTACTGGCTCAATTTCAATCGAACCTCAGGATTTTCCGGGACATGTCTGGACCATGTTTTCAAAAGAATTGCCCCTGCACATTGAGTTTCTGGGGCAGAAACTGGCACAAGGAGCAGGTGTTGTGCCATTTATCAGTCCCTTTCTCGATTGCCTGACTGCTGATTTTCTTGGCACGATAGCAAGAAAGAACAGATGCGACAAAAAAGCAACAAAGTGTTACAAAATTTGCAATTTCCCTCATGTTTTGCCACTTTTTGAGGCAAATGGCGCACATTTGTTCACGAGGGGCTGCGCCATCTATTTTGGTTATTCTGGTTTCCACACACCCTGGATTTTTGTGAGAGTAGATGGCTCAGTACCCCAAAATTTCAATTCCCGGTGCCATCTACTCTCACTGCGGAGTAACCAATGAAATATCTATAATTACATACAATGTATGTATATCTAAAAAAGGTATATATATTAAAATGTTCATTTGTATGTTATTTTAATTGATGGCTGATGCCCTATCATGCCATACGGTTGGTCTTAACGAAATTAGTTCACCACATGTCAAGCCGTCACCGAGTATCGTCGAGCCGAAGGGAGCTCCATGGGGAGAAGTATTGGGTGGCGATGGTTCTCCACCAGAAGTGAACCACCATCTTGGTGGTTTTCATCCAACAAATGGTGGTTTCTCAAAATACGGGAGCCCAAAAAATGGCTGGTTTATCACTATAGATGGTTAATAACTAGATGATTTGGGGGCACCCCTATTTTGAGAAACCACCAAATATTCGTCAATCAACCAACCACCCCATATAACCCCTAGTACGGGGGACATGCATAAAATCATCAACCAGCCCAACCAGCCATGAATGCTAGCATCCTGCCTAGGGATGCAACATGGAGAGTCACCCTAATTGATAGGTCAACCATGATCAACCAGAAGCCCTGGGTTGGCATGTCAATGTCTGACTCCAAGCTGTGTATCAACTATCCATGTGGCCCAAACTTGGCACTTCGCCAAGCCACTCCAACCATCAACTGCGCAGGATCATCACTGGATGCAGGGCACAACCAACAAGTTACGAGTACAAACTCAGCGGTCAAACAAATCCTTGGTGAGTTGGGCAACCCATGGTCGAGTCACTAACTATGGTTCACGCATCCCGTCCCCAGCATGTCTAACCGTCTAACCACCCTGAAATGTATGAGTTGCCTATGAAAAACCCGGGGTTCTGGAGAGGAGAAGTCAATATTGGGAAAAGGGACCATCAATTGACCATCAATCGATATTCACACTATGAGTGTACTTCGTCTTAACTCTTGTGAACCATCATCACCCCCTATATCACCACGTCTCGGCATCAGCTTGTCAACAACCATCACTCATCAAACAACTCTTCCTGACAATGGTATGACATAATATCACCACAGACCTGCAACAACAACGGCCCCACCCACCATCCACCATCCCCCAAGCGGCAGCACCGGGTGTGCGCGCCAAGGGGCAGCTATTGCCCAGCACTTCCACCCGATGGTCCGTGGCAAAGACCAGGTTCTCGGCGGCCAAGATCAGGGAACCCACGGTCCAGCTGCCACCCGTCCAGCCCAAGATGGCCTGCGCAGGTGCGGGGGTTGCAGTGCCAGTTCCAGGGCCAGTTCCGGGGATTTGTGGCCACATTTTTTTCACACCTATGGATTTTTTTTGCCAGGGCTTCCGAAGGCGCATACATGAACATATGCATACCAATTATTCATAATTAACTATTCTTTGTGCCCAGTTTAAACACACAAATATAAAGGTTGGAGAAAGGTTTATGTACAGGTTGAGGTTTGAAGTTTTCGATCCAGATCAACCACCCGCACAGTTACAATCAGCTGTGGGATGTACAACTGGATCTTTAGGACGGTTGAACAACTTCGCTGCGACTATCTCACATGGCACCTGGCAGTAACAGCATGTCACAGCGGTGCCGACATGCTGTACCGTCACCTCTGGGGTTGCCAGGTGCAAGCGTGTGGCAAGGGACCAGTTGGCTGGGGCCACATCTTGCTGGTTAGTTTGACCCGTCCTACTGTAACCGCTATCAACCAGTCAACTTATGGCTATAGTCAATCACTATCAGAAAGTGCAAACCATGCTAAAACCACAAAACGCCATCATTACCCACGTAGACTATGCCTGCGACGATGCTTCAGTATTCATTTATTCTAACTATTGCAAAACTATTGCAAAACTATTGCTATCTACCACATCTATATATGAAGTTATTTTTTCAAAAAAGAGGTACCTCCAAATCACCTTTTTTCCATTTCTAGTGAGAAAACAGCCATTCGTGGGGCTTCCCTAAGGCTTGAGAAACCGCTAAATGATCAATTTTGAGAAACCACCACTACCAACCATTCTAAAAGCATGAAACCATCATTATCCACTGCATATCACTACATGTTGAGAAACCACCATGGGTTTAAGTTTATACCATTCTTGTCGGTCACAATCCCCTATTAGCCATTACTAATGGGGATATACCATTCTTGTTGGTCATTACCCCCTGTTACCCACCAGTAACCACCATTAACCACCATTAATGGCTACCCAGGATTAATAAGGGTATCCCCTAAAAGCCTTGGTTTTCCATTAAAATGGGAACCCCCCTAGTTAATCAACCAGGGGTTTATTAATCCTGGGTAGCCACTAACCAACCACTTACGATTCATGAAACGATGCTGACTGACCCACCATCCAAAATTCACAACGGTAGGCAGGTCCTCATGCTGCGAGATGATCATGAGGTCGGCGTTGGGGCCCAAACTGACGGCGAGCCGAGGGCAACCACGGGTGGCAATGGGAATTCTTGGGATAGACGGTACTAGCATTGGTTGAGATGTTGCCTGAAACCTGGAGAAAAGAAAAACATATTGATTGTGGTGGGATCATGGATGATAATGGTGATTATTGTTCATGGTTATGGAATATCTATGGGATGTTTGTACTGATGGGCCGTATCGGGTATTCACGTGATGTTATTGCCAATTGTTTGGATGTTTCGCGGACAATCTACAACCTAGTCTAGAGCCACTAATTAAACTATGTGTGTGTTCAATGCCGGTATGTTATGATCAGCCATGAGATGTATCAAGTAGGTCAATAAACAATATAAACATGTTGATACGACGGGGGATCAACCACCAGACGATCATTGCATCATGTCAACCCCCAACAAACGATCAGCCACATCATTGGCACACGGCACAATCATCATCGACCACTATGGCGGCTATTCACACCACACTTTTGATGTGCTGCTATCTGGCTGTGGGTCAGTTCACCCTGTCCCCCTGGTGCCCCTATCATTAACCATTGTTTTCCCTATTATTGCTGGTGATTACCCACCATGAAATTGGTTGGTTAACTGCTTGACCCAACTCGCCATCTAGCCGCCGGACCCTAGCACGACATAGCCCGCAACAAGGCGCTGTGGCTCAGCCTACCGTGACGAAACTCGTCCGGCTGCTGGGATGGGTTCACTACTACCCCATCTCGCTGGGTCAACCATGACCGAGTGACTCATACCCAAAAGCAATGAATGATATAGGGAAACTACAAGGTATAGTAGGTTCGACTATTATACTTCAGTGGCTTATGAACCAACGAATCCAACCAGAGCATAGCATTGTGAATGACATTCGGATCCCGTTCATCATGCACGATTTGTGCTCAATCTCCCTGCCACTTGCTGTAGCCAGCAAAGGAAACGCTGTCAACGGAACCGCTGGGCCGGTGAAAGAACTACCAATCCAAACACGCGGCTAGGCGGCTAGTTGGTGGTTTCAACTAGCATGGAACATATGGGCATGTGCCAAAATAGTGGTACCCCCCAAACCAATGGCTTCCATGTAAGTGAACATTTTAAAGTGGGTTATTGTTTACCCAATTTTGTTACATAGTCATATCAACGAGTCAACCAAACCACCGAACTGCTTCGCTTTGATGGCGCCACTCTTTGTGGAGACCTCAGCCATTCCAACCCCCACATCAAGGAGATTGCAGACAGTGCTGGTCATTGAACATATTAAGCTCAAAACAAGTGTCTGTGAAAGGGTGGCCAGGAGGGTCGCACTTTCCAGGACACATTCTCCACAGATCTCCACAGTGCACATGGACAACTCCCCGGTCATTTCTTTCGCGCAACACTACTGACATACCAGGCTTGGCCAAGCAATCCTCACTCGCACCGCTGCCTTGCTCAGTCCAAAAGCCCTAGCAAATCTTACAAATCATACCTCTCTTGGCTGCCTTGGAAAAGATCATTCAGAGCTGAAACCATCAACCCTCAAAAGTATGGCATCTATCATCGCAATGGGCTATGGATCACAAGGCATCGCTGCTACAGTTGGTGCACTTGACCATCAGCCTCTGCATCTGCGGAAGCATATGAGATTTTGTGATGGAGGGCAGGCATCTGTGCATTTCAGCATCGGCCCTACCATCTCCAAAGATCTCAAAATGAAGTCCTTTGGACTACAAAATTTCTACAAAAATGATTTCATCCACCTTTCGGGCCCGACGCCCCCACTGTACAAGGTGGACAACTACAACTCATTTGCGATGAGAATTTCTCTGTTGCCTCCCACTGACTGCCACCAAATTGGCCGCTAGATGATTAAGAATCCCAAGTGCGAAAAAGGGAGCACAAAATTTGACGCCAAACGCGTAAATCTACACCCATGAAATCGTGAAAACGGCCACAGAAGCAAACGGCCACAGAAGCAAGAAATCTTGGAAACAAAACATGCGCATTTCTGCTGGTCGAATCCTCCAGTTTTTAGCCTCCACGGCATGTTGGTGAATGTATTTTTGCTATTTGGCTGTGGGTCAAAACCCTGTACCCCTGGTTCCCCTATCATTAACCATTGTTTCCCATAGTATTGTTGGTCATTAATTATCCCCCATTATTGACGTTAATGTTAGGTCGTGATTAGTAAACCCCCCTCCCCCCCCTCCCCCTAAACCAAACTTGGGGGGATGATTAATAAACTCCCTCCTTAAAAGTCTTGCCTGAGAGATGGAAGATCTACTCTAATCTTCTCCGCTCTTCTCGGCTCTTCTCTTCTCCTCAACTCTAGTCTTCTCTACTCTA
>VSDK01004196.1:0-11399 GCA_009767595.1 Symbiodinium kawagutii | reverse complement strand
TCGACTCTTCTCTTCTCTTCTCTGCTCATCTACTCTTCTCTTCTCTACTCATCTACTCTACTCTTCTCTACTCATCTACTCTACTCTTCTCAACTCTTCTCTTCTCTACTCTTTGTCTTCTCAACTCAATTTTAAAAAGGAGTGTAATAAAGGGATCATCCATTTCAGCAAGCTCTCAGTTTAGTAAATGGCCAATAGAAAGCAAAAGAAAAAGATAAAGCATTTTTTGCTTCGCAACAAATTCCATGGGGCCCGCACGACATAGCTGGAGCTACTCCACGATCACAGCTCAGTGCCTCGCGGGTGAGACGTAGGTCACACCCCGTCCGTCCGTCAGCACCTGCCGGTTGTGCCCTTCCCGGGTCCAGGTCACAACTTCTCGGTCAGCACGAAAGGCAGCGAAGGCCACATTTGAAGCGGAAAGCTGAAGAATGTATCCCAGCTCACCTCCAGCCAACGGTCACTTTTTTGACTTTGCAGCTTTCCGAGGGTATTACCCGCAAGCTACAGCAAACGGTCAACATTAGTTACAATTTTGGGGATAGGATCTTCGTGTCGAAATCTGTCTGGGGCTGAAGTGGTCTGTATCATCGGAAATTTTGTTCCCAAAGGATCCTACTATGCATCATCTTTCCGAAATGTCCGATCTCTTCCCTTGCTTCGCCTCGAGTTGTATCCATGTTGGGGGTATGATAGGTCATCAAAATGAGCATTGCACAAGCATGTACAGGGCATCGACAACAAGAGGCACGGGACAAAAAACGTTCCAAGCCTGCTATAGTTGTACTAGGTTCATGGCCTTCAGAAGTCACAAGGAAATCTTTGTTTCACTCCGCCGGTAACAATTTTCTGAACTCTGCACCTTGCACAATGCTGCTGTCACCGCCACGCAAAGGATGACCCCAGGTTACGACCGTCCCATTGGACCGAAGAGCAGCAAACGCCCCATCTGAAGCCACAAGACTTTGAACATCTACCGATTCTGCTTGAACCTTTGCTGGTCAAACTCATCCCTTGCTCAAGATCAAATAAATATGTCATATATGTCCCAGGAACCCCTGGCCAAAAATTTTCTAAACACCAAATCCATAAAAGAGACATAGCACTTGGACCAAGAGACATCCTGGCAGCTACCACCATAAGCAGGATCTCCCCATGCTACAACCCTCCCATCGGATAGACGCGCAGCAAAAGCTGCCAAAGATGCCACCACCTGCTGGACACCCACAAGCTCGCGCTGGACACAGCTGCTGTCGCCCCCAGAATGACCAGGACCCCAAGTCACCACAGCTCCATGGCTCAAGACTGCAGCAAAGGCGGCACGGGACGCGGCCACGCTCTGGACCTGCACCAGCTGATTCTGTACCGCACGGCTGTCGGCACCTCGGGTTGCATCTCCCCATGTAATCACTGACCCACTACTGGTAACTGCTGCGAAGGCGCCCTCGGTAGCAGCGATACTTCGGACATCCTGCAGTTTTTGCTGGAAGGGCCTGCAGTCACCACCATAGGTTTCTCGGCCCCAAGCTACGACTCGACCATCTGATTTCAGTGCAGCGAATGCCTTCCGCGTGGCGGTCACACTTTGCACATCGTGCAACTGTAACTGAACCCGCTTGCTGTTTCCACCACGGCTGGCATTGCCCCAAGTTACTACTCGCCCATCTTCCCGAATTGCGGCAAATGCCCCCTGATTTGCGACAAGCCCTTTCACGTCCACTAGCTGTTGCTGAACGTGACGGCTGTCACCACCATAGCCATGATTCCCCCAAGTCACGATCTGCCCATCAGCCCGTAAAGCTGCAAATGCTGAATCCGAAGCAACGAGTTGCAGCACATCTACTAGCTGATCCTGCACATGCCAACTGCGGCCTCCATGTTCAGGACGTCCCCAGGTGACCACCGAACCATCTGCACGAACCAATGCGAAAGCCTCCAAGGTGGAAGCAATAATCTGTTCGCCAATCTTGCACTTGGCCACTGACAACCTGTCTTGATTCTTGATACCCACCTGCGCAGCACCCCAGAGCTGGCTCGCAACTTTCAAACAACGACCACCAACAATCGACTTTTTATGACTTCTCAAAGTGTAGGGTCCCTTGAACCTCCGCCAGGCTTTTTAATCACGTGAGCCGTTTCCAAAAGCTACATTCTTCAGGATGGATTCTACTGGCTGGTTTGTAGGCAACAGGCATTCAACGCCATTCGGTTACAGGATTTTTTTGAAAACCAAGGTTCATCGTGGCTAATCGTGGTTAATGGTAGTGGTTAAGAATGGCTAATTGTAGTGGCTCAGAGTGGGCTAATCCATGCTTAACAGTGGTTGGTACAAGGTGGGCCCCCAACCACTTATAAGTTGGGTTATAACCCCTATAACTGGTTGTTAACCCTAATTAGATTAGTTATAAACCAGCTTATCAGTGGTTGGGGGCCCACCACTACCCCTCTAACCCCTGCGAAGTCACAACTGCCTGCGCCAGGGTCCAGAATCCCGGCGCCGAGATCAGCAGATCCAGTCCCAGGTCCCTGGCACAACGGAAGCGCAGCTCATTGACCGTCCAGTCCGCCATGGCAGCAATGAGCTGCACATGCCCCGCCAGAGATTCCAACTCCAAGTGCAGTTCCATGGCGTGCCAAGCACAGCCCCAACCGAAACGGAATGGATGCCGCTGGGAGCAGCTTTCCCGCTCTTTTTGAACACGAAACCGCTGCGGTTTTAGGCGGAATTGGGCCGTGTCACGGACCTCCATCCGTAGATGCACTTTTTTGGGGGTGGGAGCCAGGTGAGAGAGAGGGCAGCAAATGCGCAAAACAAAGGCAAGGGTGTTACATGGTGGGCCCCCCTAGTTATAAGTTGATTAATAAGCCATTTGACTATATAGTTATATCTACCATAACTGGTGGTTACCCCAATTATAACCCAAGTTGTCAAGAGAAACTGACGGACTTAGAGATGCATGTGACGAACCATCTCTGCTCCAACTGCACCTGCACAGTCAAAAACGGTTCGTAAACAACCACGAACCGGGTGGTCTTGATATACCTACTGGGTGCCACCACCCCAACCCCAGTAGCAGTCAGTGAAGCTTCCCAGGTAACTTTAATGGGTCATTACCTACCATCTGGTTTCACCACTCCCTGTAGCTCTTTAGCTCCCCCTTTAAAGGGATTTAGGGATACCCCTGGCTCCTTAGCTCCCTGAGAATCACAAGCTAGTTATATAGTTATAGATTATTAATTTCGCTCGCCACCGTAATATCTGGCCCTTTGCCTAAACACATCAGCGATACCTATTACTAGGCATGACATTATCATTAAGGACCCTTGGCTCCTCAACTCCTCCCATACGTGTTAAAAATATGGGAGGGTATGAACAGTAATGAGCAACCAGGATGGAGATAAACTAACAACGACCAGCAAAAATAAGTATGCATATAAAAGTGGAGTCCGGAAAATCCCAGAAATAGGTGGTTCGGGATTTTTTGAAACCCTGGTACGCACATGACATGATACCATGATCCGTCTGACGAATTTGCACCAACCAAAAATAGCTATCATGAGAATGGTACTGCTGACAGAAGGAGACCATCCCTGGGTTCAACTTATCGGATTGATGATGCTCCATGATGGGACCATTGGCTGACCTTCAGTGCCTCGAAAGTCATGTAATGCTGGGTAGTTCACCAACTCAAGCGGTCGACAAATTGCTGCTCCCCCATTGGTTACTCCAAATTCATCCAGTTCTCCTCGCTAACCACTATTAAGCATCTTTAGCCACTAGCTATTAAGCATCTTTAGCCACTAGCCATTATTTTCAATATGAACCACAATTAGCCATTGTTGACCATCGTTAGCCACCATTGAACAAATAATAACCCTCATTTACCAGCTATTACTCAGCTACTAACCAGCTTTTAACCATCACTGACCACTATTGACCAGCTACGAACCATCATTAACCACAGCCACTGACCATATCATCAATCACCAACCACTATATACCACTGCTATCATACCACTATACCACTATAACCACTAACCACTATTAACCACTATAGACTTTCAACCAGCTATCAACCTCTATCAACCACTGGTTTTCTTGGTAGCCTCAGTCAGTATGGTCACCTTTACCTGGCTCCACTCAGCTCAGCTCTAGAGCCTACTGGCCAGGGTCAGCTGTTGCGCGCTCACGTTGATTTGGTCGCTTTTCAGCCTGCGAGGGTGATTTCTATGGTGAACTAGAGGGATTTATAAGGAAAACCATGGGATTTACAGAGAAAAACATAGGATTTATATGGGATCAACATGGTGAACTACGGTTAAACATGTGTGGGCGGGGCAACCTGTTAACAGCTGGTTGGTGGTGCTTGGGCAAGCTAGGCCGCCTCTCCAAAAAGATTGGCCCCACAAATGCTGCCCATAGGGCCCAAGCCCATAGTGCAGCATGATCACCTTTCAAAGCCACCGGCTTTTTCATGCAAATCTTCATCCAAATCGCCAGAATGTTTCTCCTAGCCATTTGGGTGATTAGGAGGCTCAAAATCATTGATTTGGGTGATCTTTCAGTGATTCCACCCAGAGAATCAAAGATGTTTTCCATCCATTTGAGCGACTCATCGGCCCATCGGGTGAAGTTATCACCGTTCGAGCCAGGTGACTTGACCATGAAGTCGGGCATCAAGATGAAATTCCTGGGAGGCCAAGCGAGCCAAGACGTGAAGGATCAGCTGATGCGTCTGATGGTGATGGCCACGCCGGTAGCATCCCATAGCTATTGGTTATAGCCACTGATTATTGAGGTGTATGAGGACTAGTGGTGATCATCAGAACGAGTGGACTCATAGCTATGGTTGTATATAGGTTCCAGGTGACCTCAGGTGACCAAAACTGCTTGGAGTAATGACTAGATGTGTGTCCGAAGCTGCTGGGAACCAGGTTGGAATTTCTTCATTTAACAAACTACCATCAACCATCAGCTATGGAAACCTCCTGATGTTTCACCGGCTCAATGGGCAAAGTGGGACGATGATCCACGCCCTGGCCCCAGCCGCATCACGACACCACAACGGTATAGGCATCAATGCCTGGCTACCGGTCGCAAGTCATACAAGTACGGGACAACTAATTGTATTTCAATACATTTCAATCAAGTGTCCAGATTTATGTCCATTTCTCGCTTGGTCTTTTAATCAAGTGCCCAGACTAATGTCCATTCTGGATTGGTCATATACAGGGTTTCATCTATTTTCATTACTTTACGGGGGGTTCCACTAATCAGAAACCAACATTATGGACGATTCCTCTACCCATTAGATCCGCTTGGCATCATGGAAAAATGCTTAGACCAGGTAACCCCAGGGGTTCCTCCAGGCCGTGACTCCAGGGCCTCCCCCGTGGCCTGGCCCTCGCGGCTTGAGCCAGGCTTCGCCTCCAGCGACATTTTCCCACCGCCCGACCTCTTGGAGTTAACCTGCTTGGCAGCCTGGCGAAACGGCGAGGACTGGCGGCTTCAACATCCACCCAGGTCCTCAACGATGGATCCATGGGCAAAAACCCGGAGGAACACCAAACATAGGGGGTAGATGGGGGTAGAACATGGATGAACCATGATTAAACCCCGAAATTCTGTGTTTGGCATTGGCTTGAGATCAAGTATACTTCAACCGGATTCGGGGTGATCCCATCCCGAACAAAATATCGAGCTATCGCCTTGATCGCTCAGCACCGTGGAAACGATATCCTCTGCAATGATCCGGGGCCAACAAAGGTCAGAACTACCAATCATGGCTGAACAACTATGGACCAATTGACCGATTGGATATAGAATATACTGCATTCATTCAACCACCTGCAAAAATAAACCACCTTGAAAGACATAGAAACAACCTTCTGCCTAATACGTATAGCAATGTTTACAGGGTTGCTTGTGTGCAGCTGCGTGCAAGATGCTATGCCCCACCGCAACGCTCCGATTGGAATGATGCCAGAGTCCTCGTTACACATTTAGGGTTGCACGTGAGCAAGTACAGGTGTATGAGCATGTGCGCACGTATTGGCATAGCTATCCCAAGGTGCATGATCATCTACACGAGCAGTATACAGATACATAAAAACCTACAGAACATTACAGAACTACATGCATGCACTACATCAGATTGGATTACGTTACCTTCCATTCCTTTTGTTGGGCACATACGCATACACAAATATACATGCGATGCTGCGTGCACATCTCTACGGATCTGTGTTTGGGAGGTCGTGCGCTAGAACCTGTGCGATCCACTGCGCCCCTGCGTCAAAACGACGCGCTTCACTTCGATCCAGCGGGTCCCAGCCTTTGAACAACTTTGATGGTGAGCCACTCAAGAGTTGCAATGCTAAACGATTTTGTTAATGGTAAAGCTGTTGGTTATTAGATGCTATTATAATAACCACTATTAACATATATTAACCCCATATTAATGCACATTAACCCCTGAAGAACCCCTTCTTGTTGGACGAGTACCGGCTCAGGAGCTCAGAAAAAACCACACCTGTCGGTACATCCAGCGAAGCCATGGTGACGTCATGACCCATGGCCTGCAGGATGGACTTGCCCGTCACGTTCACCGTGCCCTCCAAGCACCGAATGACCTCAGGGGAAGGCGAAAACCTGTGGAAAAAATCAAGGCAGCGTGCCGACTGCAGGTCCGACTGTACGCGTTTTTCAGCTGGGATAAGAACCAACAAGAACCAACAAGAACCAACAAGAACCAACAAGAACCAGCAAGAACCAACAAGAACCAGTAAGAAGTGCCATGGGTTGATTGCACTTGCCACGGGATGGTTGGCAAGCGGTGAATCACTGAAGTCCACTGCGGAGATTCCTGTCGAGCACTGGCTACCTGAACACTTGTTGAAACATTTATTATTGTTAGCATGACTATATATTATTATGATATATTACTATTTTTATTAGCATTTTTCATTGGTGTTTGATTGGTTAACATTCATTTATTTTTTCATTGGTGTTTGAATGTTTTAATAATGAATGTTTTGAAAAGATGTGTTCATCATTAGCGTGAACAAAACTGGCTCGTGGTTGGTCATTGTGCATGACTAGCCATCATCACGAAGCATTGTGGATTACCCTCTGGAGAACGAACATGGCAACACTGTTCTGCAGGTATGGTGTGGTACATTTTGTTGCTGCAGTTGCCCTGCCATAAAATTCCTACGACACCACTGCTACTGCTCCCACTGTTCCTCCTGCTCCGGCCCTTGTTCCACTAATGCTCGGGAGAAAAAAGTGCTTCTGATCAATCTAACTATATACTAACGCCAGAACTATTTCAGGTTGGAGATTTGGCCACCAACTTGCATGCAAGATCACTATCCATTCATTTACAATGACCTGTCCGCTGCTTGATGGTTCAAAATCAACTATTGTGGCTAATCAGCTAACCAATGGTTCTTCAACGAAAAGACGTAAGATCGACGGAACTATACCATTGTTCATTCTTGATTCCAACTGTTTACCATGATTACTGGCTGTTGGTTTGAACCCTGATGAAAAATATCAAATATCAGTCAACCAACCAACCATTTGGCAACACCAGGGAATATAAAAATTGTTGAAAACCACCAGCAAAATAAGAATCATTCACCATTTAACGTCTGTTTTCACCCATTCTTCACCATTATTGGTCACTATGAACCATCACTATTCACCCATTCACCATCAGTACCATTTGATGAACGGGCTCTCCTGGGGCTGTGGCCTGGCTCCTAGAGCACCGGATACCCGGCCCTTTCGCTCACAGCCCCTGACCTCCCTCCCAAGTCAAGCGGGCCACGAGAGTTGACGCACTATCCAGCACCACGTCGACCATGTGAACAGAGGTGCAGGGCGCCCCATCTTTGCCCTGAGCAGCCCAGGCTCCGGGTCGGAAATCATCCGCAAAAATCGGCATTTTGGCCCATCATAAGGCGGGTATCACCCGAAAAAATGGGAAGATCATACGCGCAAAATGGGAAGATAACCAATAAACATGGCAATATACTGAATGTGACTCCACCAAGTAGGAAGAGATATCTCACCATCAAAAGTAATGATTCTTGAGAAATGGCAGCACCAAACAAAAGGCGGCTCCATCCATGGCATCCCAACCATTCCCAGCCATGGATAGTTCTGGTCAGGTTTAATCAGAAACCGCCACTTTGGGGCTTAGTACCATGGACATCCATCAACAAACCCGACGGCCTACGTTGCAAAAGACTTGGTGGCATCTGCCGCAGTCAAATGGTCCATCACTTTTCGGTGAAAACTCCGAAGCAGGGCCATTACTGGAGAAGGCCATCTCAGATGCAAGGGACATCCCCAGCATTTGGATGTGCAGCTCAGGCTATCACCATGGTTATAAGCCCATTAGGATGGCTTATACCCCGTAGAAACCGTGGTTTGTGTCCACTTACTAAGTGGGGGTGCACATCCAAGTAGCAATCTCGGTGACTTCAACCCCACAAATCTCCCGCTGGGCAACCACCACTCCGCTCCAAACCGCTCTCCCTTGAAAGAGATATGGGGATGTATGATAACATGCTGTTTTGAACTATGACATCTGAGTGCATGCGTGTGTGGGCATCCGTACAGTATCTTCATCTGTAAGTCATTATATGTCTATATCTAACGTGTAGGATTGCATAGGCTTGCCCCAATATAGAGAGCCATGGCTAGAGCCAGCTCCTCAGCTTCTGTGGATGGTCCCCAAGAAGAACCAGGAGATCGGGAGAAAACATTGGGGTATGTAGACACATGTGGATATAGATACCATATTGGAACTATTTGCAAACATGCATTACAAACCACGTACCTACATGCAAGTAAGTAGGGATATACTCCGCAGAAGAATGACGTACAAATGATTACACCTATACACGCACGTATCCGTATACAGTTTTATGGACATCATCTAAAAGAATTGAATATATAACACACAATGTGTAGTCTGTAGTCCTACATCTTTATACTACACCTATTTTCTAAGATACACTCACGCACATGTCTAGTACATATCTTTTTTTCATCGACATTCATCGTCTCATGTACCAACCTGTCACCGCGGGGTGAGGGGTGAGGGATGATGAGGTATCTACCGCTGCCATTGCGGGCCCGGAATCGGACAGCTGGATCGACTCGCTGTGAATCACTGCGTTGTTCAAATCGAAGCTCCTGGGGCCATGGAGGGCCCTGGCTTCGGCCCAACGGTTTTTCGGCGATTTCCGTGGGGAAATGCTGGGGAATGCTAGGAAAATGCTGGTTGGTAGCACCCGTCTTGGGTACTTGGCTGGTCTATTTGCGTTTGTTTCATCATGATGTTTTTTTGGTGAGTCAATGATAATGAGGGGGTAGGTGGGCGAAATGACGAAACGACCGACGACCAAAACAATCACGCAGCCATTGTGAGATGATGGCTCATGATGACCCAAAGAAACAGGCAAAGAATGACTGCAAACAACTTCAGCACATGAACTACCAGCCACAACCACCAACATGTGAATTGGTTTGGCATGGTTTGGCAGTTGTTGACATACATCTAGGTTCTGTATCCAGTTGAGCTTGGCAATTGCTCTAAAGCCCAACGTTGGCTAAACCAACCTGTTTCAACCATCCATCCGCTGCAAAGAGTGCAGAACAGGTTCAGGTGCAACATGATCCAACGTTCCATCCTCGCTAAACTTGGGACAGCATTCCCTTGAATGCGAAAAAGAAAAACGGCCAAAGCGCTGCTGGTCAGGCCGTGGAGTAAACCAGGAAAACTAAGCCCGGCCAAAAGCTGGCCCAAAAAAGCGCAACAGGCCAGGCAACGAGAAAAATGAAATGAGGCCGTCGGAGAGGGCTGCTGAGAGTGCAGAAAGTTGGTGCTTTGTCCGGTTCGATGGTGTGCTATTTCGGTCGGGAATGGCTACCTGCTGATGAACATGGTGGTTCATGATGGTGGCGAATGGTGCTTTTAATGATGATTCACTGATGGTACTTGATGGTAACTTGGTAACTATTAATCGATGGTTGATGAGGGTAAATGGATGGTTAAACACTGGTGAGTTACCAATGGTGAGCCTTCTAATGGGTTGATTGATGGTTCCAAGGGCACACTGGTGAGTTGGTGGTTCATGGCGCTTGGCATGGCAAATCTTGGTCATGGCGCTTGGCATGCAAATCTTCTGTTCCCACTGCCTCGGAACGGCGGGCCTTGCACGGATCGTAGCAGTTCCATTGTTGTGGACGCTGGCGCCGGTGTAGACATTGGCGCCGCTCTCCCTGCACCAACGCTTCGAGGCCGGCTGGCACCCCCCAGCCACATGCGGCCTCACAAATCCCTTCCTGCTATGATCAACTGAGCAGAAGCCAACAATTCAGGGAACCTGCTCCAGTTTGGTTGCGAATTTTGGAGCAGGTTCCCTAAATCAACCACACTGGAGCAGGTTCCCTAAATGATCAACCACCCGATGAATTCTGGTGATTTGAGTTTACCCTAATGATCAACCACCCGATGTCTCTTGCAGATTCGTGGGTCCAGCTGCTGCAACCACAAGACCAATATCTGCTGGATTCTGTTGGCTTGCACCATGGCTCCCAAGTTGAATGGAACTGATTGCAGACCATTTCAGGTGACAATGACCCGGGACATAGATGTGGAAAACGCACTATCGAAGGATTTGCCCATTGAAAGTGATGGCTCTCCACATCTAAATTAGCTTGAACAAAGGGAACTTTCTGTGAAACCAATAACCAACACCCTGATTGAACCACTGATTAACGATCACATCATGTACCATTTAATGGCCATTCGCAACCACTACTCATTCATGAACTCAGGGTACAGTAACTTCTTTGGAAGTCAATGTCCGCGGCAGGCCAAACAAGCAAGAATCTACCACTGAATGGCACTGTTACTCTTTCATATCCTCAAGTTTACTTGAGTGTTGGGTACCAGTACTTCGCAACCATTGCTGTTAGTAACATGTCGTAACCATTTACCCGTTGCCAACCATATTACCATTGGTATAACATGGTATAACCATCATTAACCATTGGCATACCCGTTACCATTTGCCCATTGGTATAACTCCATCATTTACCCGTTGCCAACCAGACAATTTCACCGCATGCACTGCCCAGGCACATCACGAAACGATCTGCGCTGTAAGCAACCGACTCGCTGCACCTGGGCTCAAGGGCCCCACCCTCCAGGAGCACGGGGACCGAGCGCCCCTAGCAGCCCTAGCGTGTGCACAAGCGGTAGCCGGAAATCCAACAGGACCATGAAAAAGTCCAATTCTCAACTTCAACTTTTTTCCCAGGGATGCAACGAATCCGCCGGCCCTTGGGCGCGGCGTGTTTTAGGTAGTCCGTCTTA